>BGPR01019732.1:0-22126 GCA_013235015.1 Araneus ventricosus
AAAAAAAAAAAAAAAAAATTGCTATTTTCAAAGTATCCTCAAGCCATAACAGTCTGGAAACAGACTTTAAATACTATTGTCTTCAAACAGAGTGCTGAAAATTTGGTTAATTTCATTCGACTCCCCAAAAATTAAACTAGTGCACCCGAAGTTCAATCTACTCAAAATAAACAAAATAGAAAGTTTGTCCATAATGGTCTTCCATGTTTTTAGGTGTAATTTTCACAGCAGTGCTTCAGTACTTGTTTATACCCAAGATATATATTTTTTTATTTCAAAATAAAGTAGAATAACATTTTAAGAGGTATTATATATATTTTTGTGGATATATCTTTTTTAGTGGAAAAGAAAATGGAAAATGGCTTAATTGTTTGGTAAAGTTTTATATGGTCAGTTACTGCACTAGTTGTCTAATTTTATTTGTTGAATTTGTTTTGTTATATTCTTTGCTGCTTTTATTTAAGTGAATATAATTGACTAACTTGACTTGACTTGAAATTTTGTAGGTTATTGAGACTTATAGCTGCCAGGGCTTTCGTATAATTGACTAAATTTCAGACAATTATTATCACATTGTTTGCGTTTAGTATTTTTTAATAAAAAATGTATTCAAATATGAAAGCTGAAAAAGAATTTTTGATCTTTATTATTATTATTATTATTTTTTTTTTATGTCATGATCATTTGTTTTAGGTGGTAATCAAGAAGGTCTCTTCCTTGTTCGAGAAAGTTCTTCCTCTCCTGGTGATTATGTTTTAAGTCTCATTCATGACAATTCTCCCATCCATTATCAGATACGTCGTCATGGAGAAGATGCGTTTTTCAGTATTGACGATGGACCTATTATTCATGGTATTTTTTTTTTTGTGAAACCATAAATTCTATAGTAAAAAGAAAAAAAAAAAAAATCTGTATTTAAAATCATTTCAAATATTACTTTAAATGTCTGTTTCCTTTGTTATTGTATATCTTAAAATTTCTTTTATTAAAAAAAAAAAAACCTTAAAAGTAAATTTGAAGTACTGTCATATACTGTCATATAATTCCAGCAAATATGGGATTATTGTAGGAAGTGTTGTTTGACTTCTAACTGACAATGTGTTCAGTTTTAACCTGTTGGTGAGAAAATAAGCAATGCTGCAAAATGTCTGGAATAAAAAGAAAAGGCTAAATATTTATTCATTTTACTGCTAAATGCTTAATTTTCTGCTCTTTAAGCTGAATTAAATTAGCAACATTGGATAAGTTCCTTCTAGTTATATACTAGGTCCACACTTATCGTGGTCCAATATCTCATTTCTAAACCATTATTGATAGACATATAGTTCCAGTTGGAAAAATACTTTAAGTGAAGAGAAGAATTATGTTTTTTGAGTCTATAGATATATTTCTGAAAAAGTTAAGAATTTTAATTTTTTATACAGTCCCTTGGTCCTATCAGTCATATTTAGTAAAATATTCTTCACATACTAACATTTTAAACAAAAAAAAAAATTCCTTTCTTCTACAACTAAAACTGATCGAGTTATGGAGCTTTGAATTTCATAATTTTAAACAAATCGGTGGCCCCGTTGAGCAAGTGTTGTGCATTGATTGGTGGATCGTCTTTGAGACTGCTATTGAAATGGTTTAAAGTGGTCTTAAGTCAGCGATATTCAAAGCTCAATAACTCAGTCAGTTTTAGGTGTAGAAGAGTGGAATTTTTTTTGTTTAAGATGTTAGTGCGTGAAGAATATTTTACTATGTATGACTGATAGGATCAGATGACCGTATAAAAAAAAAATTAATTCATAACTTTTTCAGAAATATATTTAGCGACTCAAAAAACATAAAATCTAATTCTTCCCTTCATTTAAAGCATTTTTCCAATTGGAACAATGCGTCTATCTAATGGTTTAGAAATTAGCTATTGGACCACGAGGAGTGTGGACATCCTTTATATTAAATAAAGCTGTATTTAGCAAGCAGGGCCGTCTCCAGAGTATTTGCCCTGTGTGAAATTATTGTGGTGCCCACCCCCTTGTGCATATTGTATATGTTAGTACATATGCTAAAAGATTTAACTATAATAATTAAGATTTGACTGTATAAAATTATTTAACTATAGTAAAATGATGATTAGGAATTGACAAAGGCTGCACACCCCTGGAGCCAGCCCTATAGGCAATTCTTGTGAATCCTAAATGCAAGTCCAGCGATATAGCCTATGATAATTCTTTTTTTTAAAAAAGAATAAGAATTTATCTCA
Source organism: Araneus ventricosus (assembly GCA_013235015.1). Classification (NCBI taxonomy): domain Eukaryota; kingdom Metazoa; phylum Arthropoda; class Arachnida; order Araneae; family Araneidae; genus Araneus; species Araneus ventricosus. The sequence continues at coordinate 2,249 of BGPR01019732.1, forward strand.
ATAGATTTGTAGTAAAAGATTACAAAAAAATTGATTTTGAAAATATGATAAAGGCAAAATTAAATAATATATTTCAAGTTGGAAATATTTCCATTGCATAAATGTTGAAGTGAAATGGGTCAAAAATAAATAAAGCACAGTAAAAGAAAATAGGTGGGTGGAGGAAAAAGAATAAAATGGCTAACTTGGCTCAGCATTAGCTAGCTCTAGTAGTATTATTGCAAGATATTGGCTTTATGATTGGGAGATAGCAAATTTGAGCCCTAATTCTACCAATAATCTGTTATATGTGCAGGGTTGTTGCATGTTAGATTTGAAGCTGCTTATATACCCACATATTGAGTGGAAGTTATGAGAATCTGGTGGTGTCTTGGATACCATCTGCATTATCTGACCTTGGTTATAAGTTCCATTCCCTACAGCTCTCTTGTGATTTCAATGTGGATCAGTCTGATCAGCGAGTTAGAATTATGATGATTCATCTAAGAAATCCTTCTATTTTCTTTCTGCTGTAATTTTTCAGTTTTTTTTTTTTCTTACAGCAAAAATACGAAATCATCGAAATGTTTGTTTGTTCTACCACAAATTTCTTAAAATGTGTATTTCACAGAGGTAAATATGGTTCACCATCATGCAAAGGATAAATTATTTAGGAGTCGTATATTGGCAGAGCCTCGCCTTTGATATTTGAGCATTACAGGTTTAGTACCTCTGAAGATCTGTTGTATGTATGGGGCTGATACACGGGTCATTCCAATGAAAATGGTACATTTGATGCTTCAAATTTTTTTTCAAAGTCAAGTAATTAACTAAAATTAATGTCAAATAATAACAAAAGGATTGAATTTATCTGTATTGTAAAAATTAATTAGCTAAACTTAGCACTAATATCTGATTTTCATAGTTTTTTTATTGGTAATGGGAGATTTTGTCCACTCTGTTACACATTTAAATATTGCATTAAATTACAAAAATCTATTTTTATTTTTCAAAACATTTTGTACAATACAAACAAATGAACACTTCTTTCATATAAATGCAGTAAAATTTCATGATAAAGGCATTTCTTACATTTTATTACTATTTTTCATACCCCAAAATGAAAAAATTAAAAAAAACTACATATACAAATTAGCTTGTCACATTAAATAGAGTTAAATAAAATCAGAATTACACCATTCTAGTTACAAATTGCATAGTTTTAAACAGATTAAAACTTGAATTTAAAATATTTTGATTTTTTATGGCGAAATCACAAGAAAAATACTTTCTGTAACAGAGTGGACATAGCTCTAGTAGATAGGATTAATCTGTAATTTTATGCAAGGAAAATAGACAAACATTTTCTTTTTATATGTTTTTATCAAATTCAATTTTTGTCATTAATAAGTTAAACTTTTTGGAAAACATCAATAGCATATGGGAGTTCACCTATCAATTTAAACTTTGGTTCAGGTAAAATATTAAAATTTGGTCAAAATGAACATAGGAAATATCCTCATCAACAGTTTTAAATAATTTTTTTGCTTTATGCCTCTCTCATTTATTGTTATTAAGCTCATCACTTTAACTTCTCCATCATCTTCAATATCATTTTGAGCAATGGCAACGTATTTTTAACGCATTCATCGCTATAGCCGAATTAGATGCAAACTCCAAGAAAGACAAAAAGTAAACTTGCTTGCTCTAGACGATTTATAAATCAAAAAAGAAAGAGGTGGATGTATACTGCGGACACCTATTATGTTTAACTTAATAAATTTGTTATGCAAATCAAATTCTAGTGCACTGTTCAGATTCCTAAATGACGAGATATCTCATCAGTAGCGATTAATGTGTTGAGTTAAATTTCTTATTCCATCACCCTGAAATTTAACTAGCATGTATGCACCTGCTTTTACACATTCTTTACTCCCCTTATGTTCTTCATCATCAAAGACTTCAGTAGACTCTCCTGATGAAGCAGAAGAATAGATGTCCGAGACTTTATATTTTTTACTTCTTGATTTAATAATCTCTTTAATGCGGCAAGCATACTCGTTTTTTTATTCTCAAAACAGCAACAAAGATTTTAATTTTTCTCGCAAAAGCATGATACTTCTCTATAAAGAAATAGGCCATTCCTTGTTGTGTCCATTTTGTGAACAGACATAATAACAGTTTGGGGTATTGACTCAGGTGTCATCTTTGTTATCTAATCATGGTTCAAACTTAAAATATCCATTCCCTGTAGCCTACTGTAAATTCAAAATTAGATATTAAAATAACACATTAATTCAACTTTATGCTTCTAGTAATTCTTTAGACATACTTTCTACAGTAATACTTTCTTGAAGGCACAATCTTTTAATTTGATCATGAGTTCATTGTTCTGGGTTTAAGGAAGCTGAATCTACTTTTACTCAGTGAAGTTGCTTAAATTTCTGAATACTTTTGAATTATAAAAAAAACTGGTTAAGATTTACTAATTTTTTATTTCATTAATCAAATTCTTTTTGAATAAAAGTCATAGAAATAACTAATTAATAGTATTAGGTGGGGAAAAGAATGCATAATAGGGTAGAAATCATTATATATATAATTACTAATGGTCATGTAGTTTTTAAAAGTGTTTATTATTTTTATTTTATAGGTCTGGAAATGTTAATTTCATATTATCAAGAAGATGCACAGGGTTTATCTACCAAACTGTGTCAGATGTGCAAAGCACAACCCCCACCATCAGATTCTCGTAGACATGGGCGGACAAATCTTCTTCATCGTGCAACGAAAGAAGGTACTTAAATTTAGTTTTAATAAATTTAATTTCGTATAGTGACATGAGTAAGAATGAAAATTAAGCTTTTTAATTCTAACATTTCTTAATCTTGATCTTTATTTGGTTTTAATGTAACTATCACGTTATTGTTCAGTTGGTAAGCAAATATGTGAACATTTTAGTTGTTCTGTTTCCTCATTAAAGTAAACCTACCATATCACATTCTGCATTAGAGGGTTGAAAGTATACTTCTTAGTTGAATAATTGCTGTAAAATGTTTTTGAGTGACAACTCTCCTACAAGAAAAAATTAAATGAGAGTTTTGATATCATTCATGCAAAATTTTAGGTTTTCTGCAGAGTTTTAACTTTTAATGCTGGGAAAATATGAGCAGGAAATAAACTGACAGTTTGCAAGTAAAGTTTTTTTCCCTGAAAGTCTTAAAATAATTTTTATTAGGATAGATTGTTCTTTATTTACACAAAACTACTATAGCAAGGATTGGCTCTTTTAAAAAATGATGAAAATGAAAATAAAGCATGACAGGAAGGGGAAAAGAATAAAGCAAAAGCAGTACATGTAAATTGCATATGTACAAACTTATTTTGATACATTTGTGAGTGTGAGAAACAAGTATTGTAAGTGAGTACATGTTAGCATTCATGTCATATACATTTTACTTATGTTAGTGCATGTTTTAGATTACACTTTCTGTGTATCTGTGAAGCAGTTAAAAATACTGAAAAAATAAAAATCTCCAATACCATCAATTTTTTTCTTTCCATTTCTAAAAATCTGTACCAAACCACAACAAGTTGAACTATTGACATAGTTTTTGCTAGGTATTTACAAACTGCTGATTCCAGTATATTGCTTTAATCACCAAAAACCAAACATTACATTTATAGATCATAATCGAATAAAATATTCAAATTATTTTCGATGCATGCTAAATTTTACTTTGCTTACTTCCTTTTAAGCATAAAACAATCTATCTAATTTATTATAGTTCATAAAATGAATAGTACTTAAAAGTAAGTATAAATAAATTGATAAAAATTTTATAATTAAATGGCTTATGGCATCAAATCTGAAAGTTCTACTTTAACCATGAACTTTTATAGGTGAGGCACATGCTATTCTGATGTCTCTATATGCATTAGGGTGGATCGAAAAATCAAAGTGTGGATAAAATAATCGGCATAGGGTGCAAAAGTTGTCTTTTAAGTGTACTAGCATACATGCAAAATGTTTTCAACTTTGTTTAATATCTTCCGGTGCCCCAAGGCACTTAAATATTTGCAAAAAAACGAGTTTTATCCAAATTTCGAATTAAAAATAAAAAAGCGTTAAAGAAATGATTTTACAGGGAGAAATGTAAAGGAAAGGGCGAAGGAATGATAAAAATACCAACAAAAATTGGAAAATGATCGTAATGAAAAAATATCGTGTTTGTTTGATATCACATTTTGTAAGTGTACAAATTTCGATACATGTAAATTCCAAAAAGATATGAAAATTCCACTTGCTGAGCGATTGTTTATGAAAGATCAAAGATTAGAAAGTAAAATGATTATTGGAGGAGTGAACGTAATTGCGACTGAAAAAAGGAGAAAAGGGTAAACGAAAACAGATCGAAGACAGAAGATAAAATGTAAAATGTTTAAAACTGATGCTGCTCTTACTCAATCAATGGAGATACTTCAGCTCAACACTATGTCTTCGTCCTCGTATACAGCTACGGATGTAATTACCATGGAATATCAATCAACGAAATCGTTTAGATTTCCTTACCTTAGCAAGGGAATGTGATCGATATGGAATTTCAGATAGAGCAGCTGCTTCATTTGCCAGTTCTGTTTTACAAGACATTGGAATTGTACACGAAGGAGAGGCTTTGCATGTGGCAGATCGCAATAAAAATCGTAGACAGCGTAAAAAGCTTTAAAATGCAATTGCAGAGTCTACTAAGTTAACAATGTCTTGGTCTCTTTTAACCGGATTATATTTCGATGGGAGAAAAGACAACATAAAAGTGCTAATTAAGAAGGACCCAAAGACCACGAAGGAGGAGCATTATACTCTTGTAAACGAACCTAACTCTGTGTATATCGGACATGTAACTACTGCAACAGGAGGAGCTAAAGCCATAGAAGAAGCAATACTCAATTTTTTGATCAAATAATATGCAATTAAATGGGCTAACAGTAATTGGATGCCATGAAGCAAATGTTAATACTAGGCACAAGAGAGGTATTATTCGCTTGATGGAACTGGCCTGAATAGATCATTACAATGGTGCATTTGTTTGCTTCAAACAAATGTTTTACCTCTTCGTCATCTACTAAATTCTTTGGATGGTGCAACAACTGGTCCTAAACAATTTTGTCGACTAATTGGTAAAGCAATCAAAACCTGCGAGGAGCTACCTATCAATGAGTGTGGATAATATGTCAGATAGATAGAAAGGTTCTCAGCAATGATCAGCAATATCTATATGATATTTGCTTAGCGATATCACGTGGTGAATGTTATTCTGACATGGCATTAAGAAAGCCTGGTCCAGTTTCTCACTCAAGGTGGCTAAAAATTGCAGGTAGAATTTTAAGGTTATATGTCGTCACAGAAAAACCATCTGACAATCTTATTATTCTTGCAACATATATTATGAAGGTATATGCAACCTGTGTGGTTCCATGTCAAGACAAAGCCCTCCATAACAGAACCAGCGCGGCATATTTGGAGACTCGTCTCATTTTCTAGATATTTGGAACCCAATTTAAGAAATATAGTAGACACTTTGATTCAATGAAATAGCTTCTTTTGTCATCCAGGAAATTTGTTTATTGTCAAAGCTCTCAGATAACAGAGAGGATATAAAATCTTTACCACTACGAAAACTAATTTGTGCTAGAAATGAAAACAGAGGATCATCAGAATAAGAATTTTTCATGTACCAAAAATAGACTTAAAAGCAAAGGATTATTTTGCACTTATTAACTGGCAACACCACCTCTTTTGATGTATGTGTCATTTAAAGAAATTGAGGCCATGGTAAAAGTTAGAAAATCGGAGGAAATATCCATGCCATACCCAAGCTGTAGAAGGATGTTTTCGCTTAGTGTCTGAAGCGTTGGAAAGTGTATACGAAGAAAAGAGACACGGCTTCATATTGAATAGGATAAAATCAAGAAGTCTTATCAAGCATTATATACCATTATATTATAATACCAAAAAGGATTACGTTGTTTAGAAATATGTAAATTTTCAAACTAATAGAATTAAAAAATCTATGATGTAAGTTCACTTTTTACAAGTTTTGTGATGTATTGCTTTGACTATTAAATTTATACTTCATGTATTATTATAAAATTATAACTATTTATAAGTTTGTACTTTAATACTTGAATAGTCTGCCAATTTTTCAAATATTTTTCATTAATTCACAATTTTTAATAGATATTTGTAAGATTGTCAATTTTTAACTTTTTGGAGGGCGTTTGGGCCACCAGAAGATATGAATGAATTTTAATAATAATAGAAAAACGTAAACTAATATACCCAAAACAAAACTTTCTTAGGTGGCGCTAAAGGAAATTTTGAAAATATTTTTTTTATAAATTTCAAAAAAAAAATGTCGTTTTTAACTATTTTTAGGGCAGTTGGGGCCCTGGAAGATATGAATGGATTTCAATAAAAGAAATATATGTAAACTAATATACCTAATACACAACTTTCCCACACCATGCCAAAAATAATTTCAAAACAAAACAAAAAAAAATTGCAAATTTTCATAAAAAATTCAATTTTTAACTATTTTTGAGGCGCTTGGGGCACCGGAAGATATAAATGAATTTCAATAAAAAAAATTATATGAACTAATATACTTAAGACACAACTTTCCCGCCTCATGCCAAAAATAATTTCAAAAGAAATTTTTTTTCCTATACTTTTCAATCCACCCTAATACGCATGTATGTTTTCATTTAAGGTGAACTTACAGTGGTCAGAGAATTGTTGAAATCTGGTTATCATAATTTGGATGCCAAAAATCAAGAAGGCCAGACTGCTGTTCATTTAGCGAGTATGGCAGGATTTGATGATATCCTTGATTTATTGCTGAATAGTGGAGCAAATCCCAATATAATTGATGGCAGTGGACTCACTCCATTACATGTGAGAATAAACTTGATTAAATAGACTAAGTGAAAATTTTCAGTTCATTGAATTTTGCATAAACTGAGCTTTTGATATGTAGTTAAAACATTTTAAGCAGTTTAAAAATTTATCTGCATTTCCATTTTTTTTTGGTATTTATTTTATGTTAAACCTTATTGATTAAGGATTTGTATATTTGCACTAAACTTATTTTGAAATAGCTCTGTCTGAGCAATTTGTATTGAAGCCTTTCATCCATTCATATAACTCTTTATATTTGATAAAGTAGTTTTTATTATAATTTTTGTTTCTTTGTTTTTACATGTTTTGAATTTCTATTATAATAATAGATGTATATGTTGATAGTGATAAAAATCTTGTAACTTCCATTTAAAAAAAAACTTATTACTGTAGATTTATAATTATTTTTCTAACGATAATGTCTTGAATGATTATCCAGTCTTACCAGTCATTCAAAAATGGAAATGTTAAAGTTTCTAAACCGAAAGGATGAAGTGAAATGAGTTTTCTTAAAGCTACAGAACATTTGCATTCTTATAAATATACAGGATGTCCACTCTAATTATGGGCTAATAGCTAATTTCTAAACTGTTTGAGATGGGACTGATGAGAATTGGAAAAACGCTTTAAATGATGCAAATAATTATATTTTATGCTTTTTGACTAAAACTATACTAAAACTGAATGAGCTATAAACCTTTGAATTTTATTATTTTTAAGCCAATCAATAGCCGCTCGCCTTGAGCAAGTGCCTCGAGGTGACATTAAAATGGTCTAAAACATTGGTATTCGAAGCTTCATAATTTGGTTGGTTTGAGTTGCAGAAGAGGAACTTTTTTTCTTTAAAATTTCAATGTGTCAAGAATATTTTACTAAATATGACCGAAAGACTATAAAAATTTAGACTTTATAATTTTTTCATCAGTACATTTATTGACACAAACAACATAAAATATATAATTGTTTACATCATTTAAAGCATTTTTCTAACTGGAAGCATATGCCTATCTCTAATGGTTTAGAAATTAGTTATTCAGTCATTATTGGAGTGGACCCCTGGGGGCGACAGTTCCTTAATGGCATGGGAGCATGGGGCGGCGTTCTGTATGGGATGATATATATACATTCTTATAAAAAAATACCCAGCAAGTAAAAAGAGTGGTTGATAAACTTGGCTTTGTTTTTATTGATTCATTTTAATTCATTTGAGGATAATTTTTCCTTTTCTAATTTTAAAACATTCCATGAAAATTATAATTGTTAAGTGTCCCCTTTTAATGAAATTCATCTGTTTATTTTCTGTACAGTACTTTTAAGGACAAAACTAGTGAGAATAGCCTAGCTTATGAGTATCCACACCATAAATGACATTAGCCCACCTTAAGATTGAGTTATTTCAGCCTTTGTTGGAAGAGGAAATATAATGAAGGCAAAGAATTAAAATGGAATCTGTTTCATTCTCATAAGATTAATGTTTACATAGTTTCCCAAGGTGCATGGCATCATTCAAAGTGCTTGAATTTGAAAACCATTTTTAAGCAGATTAAAAGTGCTTCATTTTCTCGAAGTGCGAAGAAAACATTCTTTTGTTTTCCCAGACGTTAAATACAATAAATCGAAAGCATAGTCATAAAGCCTTGTTTACTGGATGAATCAAGAAAAGAAGACCGGATAAATCAAGAAAGAAAACCGATGAAAAGGAAGAATTCGGGGAAGGAATCTAGGGCGAGATGGATCCAGGGTGTCAAGTCAATCGAGGTCCACAATGTAGGCGAAAGAAACATTAAATCATATAGTTTTAAAAATTGGTACACATGTTCATGAGGGACATACTTTAAGTCTCTTGGCCTTGAGGGGGTGGAGGTTGCACCGCCAGTTCGGATTTCATCCCCCTTTTTTAGTTTTTCTTGAATATCTTGAAAACTATTCAATTTTCAAATTGCATTTCATTTAACAAATTAAAGAGCGTGAAATTACCTACAAATACATGCATTTATTCTTCTTCTACCTTTAATAGATTCTGAATGGGTCTCAAAGTTTGCTTCCATCTTGGATTTCATTCTCTTTATTTAGTCTTTTTTGAATATCTCAACAAATATTAAATTACATGTAATACAACGAATTAAAGAGTGTAAAATTCCCTACTAATACATGCTTTTATTTTTTTTTTCTAGTTACAATAGTTTCTGAGATATTTTAAGAAAAACTAAAAAGGGGGAATGAAATCCAAGATGGCAGCAAATTTTAAAGTCCATTATCTTGGAAACTATTAAAACTACAACAAAAATAAAAGTGCATCTAGGGAATTTTACGTTCTTTAATTTGTTGTATCGCCTGCGATTTACAAATTAATTAGTTTTCGAGATATTCAAGAAAAACTAAAGGGGGATAAAATCCAAGATGGCAGCAAACTTTGAGACCCATTTCCTTGGAGACTATTAAAGATAGAAGAAACATAGAGGCTTGTATTCTTATTGACTTTTATGCTCTTTAATTTCCTGATTACATAGTTTTCTAGGTATTATTAAGAACTAAAAGAGGGGCATAAAATCCAAGATGGCTGCAAACTTTGAGACCCATTATCTCGGAAACTATTAAATATAGAAGAAAAATAAAAGCATTTATATGTAGGGAATTTTACGCTCTTTAATTTGAAAACTGAATAGTTTTCGAGATATTCCAGAAAAACTAAAAGTGGAGGACGAAATCCAAGATGGCGGCACTTGCTCCCTCCTCAGGACCAGGGACTTTTTAGTATGTTCATCAGGAGCCCCTCACGAACATGTGTACCAATTTTCAAAACTATATGATGTAATGTTTTTTTCAAACTCTTCATTGACTGGACTATTAATGACCTTTTTTTTCCCCGCTTCCTCTTTCTTCCAACATCGGGAATTATTAAAATACTGGAATGGTTATCCCGAAGGGGCAACTGGTAATTTGTTAATTTTAAAAAATGTTGAAAAAGCTCACAGATTTTTATTTTTAACTTATAAAAGTTGACTTAATTTTTGGTAATGACAATTAGCATTTTTTTTTTTTGTCAAATAAAAAAAACACACACATTATTTTGCAATAGAAGACGTTGTGCAAATGGGCCATTCACCACTGTAAACCCTCTGAACTCCATTTTTTTTTATTTCTGCAGTATTTAAGTATATAAGTTAAACCTTAGGAAATGAGATAAATATTTGTTTTTACTAAATTTTTTAATATGGAATCAATTCTTGAAAGTCAGCATTATAATTTTTAAGTTTTCTCATTACAATCAACATGTTTACTTGTTTTTCCTTAACTGGAAAAATATTGTTGCATTTCAATTTCTTTTTTTAAAAAAATATATCTGCATAATGTTCATGTCATGAGAGAAAAAAATAAAATATCACAATAAAATTTTTCCAAAAATTACGATTTATTTGAAAAAAAATTGGATCTCCCATGCATAATACAAAAACATGATCTTTTTATTTTTCACATCTGTTTTTATGACAAAACAAACTGTTGTAAATTTACTTTGTTTTTCTTAGTACCAATTTATACTATAAAGAAATTTTCTGCAAGTTTAATATTAAATTAAATATTAGCAATTGTTTTCATGTCCCGTGCATAACACAGATTTTTCTAAAAATCTGGGAAGTCAAAAACTCCATGAGCATTAGTATACTCCATTCATAACTGTAGGTGGCTGAATTACTTTAATGGCTTCTCTCATGTTGTAGAACACTTTTATCTTCTCATTTATGTCATTTCCAAAATTTTCCAGACTTTTCTATGGCAGGAACCTCAATATCATTACCTAAAACTTGTTAAACTTCTCCAGTATATAAACGTTCATCGTACTTCACCACAACCTAATTTTCTGTAGAAATATTTAGGGTGATAACTGGCATAGTATCAACATTTTGTTTTATTGGTGTTAAGCCTTTGTAAAAGATTCTAAACCTTCTTCTAGAAGAAGGTGAACATTTAATTGTGTGCATTTTTAAAATGCCCGGTATTGCTTTTGCTTTAACCCACACACTGTTATCTCTATTTATATCTTTATCTAAGAATAACATAACTGTTGTAGATGGCATAGCTTTTTTAACAACATTCGCGAAATCTTCTGCTGACTGTACAATTGGGGCGGTTGATTTTTTTGACATGACAGCATTTCGTACCAAGTATTTTGCCTTAACACCCATTCCATCCATCACACTTTTTCCGTGGTCCATTGCAAAATATTTCCAGTTAAAGCTTTTTTGAATTGAATGCTAAGGTCTTTTAGCAGCAAGGTCATGCATCTATTTTTAAACTCGGATGAAGAGCCATCTGTCCATATTATCTCTTCAAAAAAAAAAAAAAATAGTTTTCCCTTGCATTTGGCTGAATTTCGTCATAAATTTTTTCAATGAAAGCTCTCACAGTATTTTTTTTTTTTTTTTCCTTCTCAGAAGTGTGAAAACATATTAAGTAAGTATTGCATTTTCCATATACAAATACTGCAACTGTAAATAGGGTTATGCTTTTTCATGTCAAAAATGCACTCTGGACTTCATCCTGGTATGAGCAACTATAGTTCATGGCAAAATCCAACTGTAAGACTCTTGATTTAGGAAAATTCTTATCATTTTGGAATTCTTGAAATTGTATTCTCTTGGTGTTTATGTGAGAACTTATTACTGAAAAGTAGTCATACATACAATCCAAAACTTCCCTAATGCATGCCTCTTTCACTATAATGTTCAATTATCCTCTATCTTTATTGCTTTATAAAATTTGATATTCAGGTCACCAAGTTAACCACTTGTTTACTCAAAACATTGAATTAGTGTTGTTACTTTCCTGTTAAAAACAGTCCATATTATGTATATAGTAAATATTATGAATTATGTAATGGCCTCATTAGAAACCAAAAAAATACATATATAATTAACCCTCAAAATTTCCCCTTCAAAATTTTACCAAAATACCTTGCCTGTTACTTATAGTAGTTTTTATTTCATTAGAAATATATTTACCATCATAATTTTTGAATTCCTACTGCTGATGGAGTAAAATTCAGACATGTCCAGTGCATAACACAAATTAAATAAATTTTAATTTTTATTGAATAATATATTTGGCAAAAATGTAGCATAATTGAATAGAGGTACTATTTAGCTGTTTGGGAAAAAAGATAATGGCAATATATATACAAGTTCTAAATTCGCAGAGTTTATGACATATAGAAGTCCAGGTGGAAATTAATTTTTCTGAGTTCCGTGCATAACGAGCATATTAAATAATTTTTTAAGTATTTAAACTATAATTATTGTTTTGTTTTCTACCTGAAATTTGAGAACCAGTCCTGCTTTTGAATTCAATTGCAAAGCAAAATGAATATACATCTTATTTTACCATTTTCATGTACTTCAGAAGTCTGCAAATGTCCCGTGCATACAGGAGAATGGCCCAAATGCAGAAATAAATATTATAGTAATAAAACAGAAATCATCCTAAGCTTAGAAAATACTTGGGTCTACATATGCATGTATGTACAAAGGTGCTTAATTTTTTTGGCTAAGGTGCGTAATTTTTGCAGCAATTTCGCACTTACGCACTCTGTTTCCTATTAAGTTGTAGCTTGTCAGTCTTAACAGATTCATAATTTTTGTTAATTATACCTTGGAATTTTAAGTTTTCGCATTTCGGAATTTCTTCAGTAGATAGCAGCATGTTGAAGGAATATAAGTCGGTCATTTTGTAGTTTTATTTATCCTAAATTACTGGCTACTAGCAGGTAATTTTCAAAGCCCCTAAATTTTCCATGGAATGGTGAAAACTGCATGTGAAACTAATTTGTAATTCTTGGGGTTATTTCTTTGAAACATACAAAAACAAAATAACATACCATTTTGCTTAGATATATCCTTCTATATTTGTGTAATTTGCATTTTTTTTTTCTGTTATTAAACTATTTTTGCTTGGATAAAAATAAATAAAAGGCTGCGACTGAGTTTAGTGATTCTTTATCTAATAAACAAATAATATTGTGATAACATACAGCAGGATATGATGATTGAAAGCTTAAAACTATTTTTTCTTTTCATTCCCTCTTTAATTTGCACTCATAGCCCAACTTTGGAAAACTTATCCAGATAGCATATAATCAATTTTTAGTGCAGTATGATTTTATTGTTTAATCTACTTGTTTATGTTATAGTTGTTTTAGCCACCCAGTTGTTTTTTATGGCTTTCCTTTCATTCTGCTTTATTTTTTCACATTTCCTTGAATAATTGTGTTTATATCCTGTTATGTTTGTTATTTCAACCTTTTATGATTTACAGTATGCTTGTCTAAATAACAGACCTTCTACTGTTGATGTGCTCATAAATCATAGAGCAAATCCTCAACTGCGAGCAACAGAAACAGGCTGGGTACCTCTACATTATGCTGCATTTCATGGGTATGCGGATGTAGTTAAAGTAAGTTTGTTGCATTTATGTATCAGATTTTATATTATTACTGTCATTTATCATAACATGAATTTCAATTCAGTTTGTCAATAATGTAAATTTCTGTTATTCTTTTTGTGGTGCTATTAACCACAATTTCAATTTCAGTATTTTTCTTCCAGACATTGTGCATTGTTTCCTGTTGTGAAGGGAGATGATAAACTTACTGTTTGCGTATAACTTAAATGTGAAATCTTAATACTGATGTTTTTTAATCTTTTCTCAATACTGAAATAAAGGTGAAAGTAATTTTTCAAACAAGGTGAAATACCATTAATCATATGCATTTGCCTGTAGCAAATGCTCCATTTCGGTAGTAGTAACCACCACTTGTTGAAAGGAAATGTCATGAGATTGCATATCAAATCATCTGGAAGAAATAGTTTATAGAATAATCTTTCAAATTATATGGAACAACAAAATCATGAATTTTTATACAAATTTTCTATGTAGTAATAATTTCATTCAACTTGAACATATTTTATGTCAAATTCTGGATTTCTGGTTTGTTGTTCAAAGCTATTGATTTTTAAATTAGTTTCTAAATATTTTCAAGATTTACAAAAATCTTAAGTGCCGTTTGTTACATTCAAATAAAATAGGAGGAAAAAAGTTTGAAAAATAGGACTGAGAAATGATAAAATTTCCCAATAATATCGAGAAATACAGAAATATGATTTGTTGCCCATTTATTATTTTGATCAAGATACCTGGTAATAAATTTCTTTTTCTGTTACATGATATATTAGGTGCTGTCAATCAGTGTATGTCCTTTGCTTTATGTGTAATTTTCTTTAGTGAACTACAGATCAGCTTAATGTTACATACATTTGTAGTGTTAGCAGTTATGTGAGTTGTTTTAATACAGACTATATATATATATATATTTAATCATTAGAAATGTTACCACTAATCAATAAAGTAATTTTCACTACAGCTTTTCATAATACTGAGTTTGTTTCTGTTGAGATCTGTGGGCAAAGAAAGAAAGGGGAGAGGGGAAACTATAAATGACTTGAAATTGAATGAAAACTTATATTTTCAAAAAAAAAAAAATGGAAATTCATTATTGCATTACTTAAAAATTATTTATTATTTTTATATTGAAGCTTTTTCAGGATGCTTTTTTAGTTAAATATACTCATATGGATTTTGAACAAATGTACTAAAAATAAATCTTTACTATAGTAAACCTATGTGAAACTTTTGCATATATGACCTTCCTCTCTCCTGTTACCCAAACAAATGATTTAATATTTTGGTGGGGTTGTTGAAATTAAATACTCAGCTAAGTGTATGCACAAATTAGAAAGATATAAGCTTGCCTGTCAACATAAATAATATATATGATTATAACCACGCCTGAAGACCTATCGCATGTTACGAAGTGATAAGTCTTCAGTTGTGTTTTTCTTTGAAGTGAATTAACAATACAACTCTCAGGCCCTGACTATGATAGTACTCAGGAAAGCAAATCTTTCATATTTTTAATGCAGAAATAACGATGCTCTTGGGCGGGTGGGTGTACACTGTCCAATCCATAGACAGATATCAAAGAAATTGTGTTTGTCTTTATCTTTTCGGTGTATCGATCCATTTGAAATCATTCAGAATTTCATTCGGCTTTCGTTCTTTAACATTTTACGTGGTTTATAGGAATCATTCTTATAAATCCTAAAATTATATTTTTCAAAAATAATGGTTTATTTGGTAATATTACTTCAATTTTAAATCATTTCGTTGGATGCCTTTAATTCAAAATATGTAATGTCGCCTATTAACTATTTGAAATAGGATCCAAAGATTTTGTGTCAGCCTAACTGAATTATTACTCCATTTTAGCGGGCAAGCCAACTGGTTGTTCCGAGAATCTGGAATTTTTTTGTTTACTCAGCTTAAATTCTAATAGCATCGTTTGAAAAAATTCTTAATATACAATTATATATATTGTATATAATTATTATATATGAAAACAAATATATATATATATTTGTTTTGATTTCGTTTTTAAAACTTTATTTTATGTCCTTCTGGGCTTTTTTTTATTTTCAGACATGACACATTTCCACAGAAACACGGATTTCCGCTTTTTCGGCATCAAATTGAATCATTCTTGGGATCGATTTGAATCTGCATTAAAATTTTTGTTAAAGTGTTGGGGGGTTGCTCATGCAAAGAAAAACTGCACACCATGTATAAATTTTGCGTATGGCTCTGAGGCAGAAGAATTTCGAATTTGTAGGATATTGCATAATTCTGCTGAAAGCCGTTCAGCGTCTGAGTGATGTACTGGCATTTAGCCGAGCTTTGGGGGTCAAAGTTCAGCATTGGGATGAATGCCCTGAAGGTTGTATTCTTTTCTTTCTCATTCTGTCCAATCATCTTTCGTTTTATCCAATCAGAACTCGGAATGAATTTTGATTGGATGGAAATCATCCATGAACTTCTTCCGATCCGAATTTCGTGGGAAAAAGATTGTTAGCTCTCTGTGAAGAGAGCCATTTTATTTTTGTATTCTTTTTAACATTCTTTTCTTCGTTTTGTTAGTCATTTCGATTTAATTTTTGTTAGTTTTCATTCCCTAACGATTGTATATCAACAGGATGGCTACTACAGGGTTCCCATGGGTCTTAGAAAGTGCTTATTTTAACCTGCCATTTCTAAAAGTCCTTAGAAGTACTTATTTTTCGGCAGTAGTCCTTAGAAAGTGCTTATTTTCCTTTTAAAACAAAATTCTTATGATTTTATTACATGGAACAAGCTACAGTAGAACGAGGGTTCAGTGTAAATAAATCATTAGAGGTAGAAAACTTAAAAGAAGATTCTTGTATTGCTCAGAGGTTCATTTTTGAATAATTCTAATTATATCCATTCTACAATTGTTACAAAAGCGATGAGAAGGTTTGTCTCTTCTTCAAGGCAGAAATATATCCTTCATTTGGAAGAACAACGAAAAATTGAGAACCAATAAAATTCTGAAAATGGTAGGAAAAGAAAAGTAGACAAGCTTAACTATTTAAAATCTAAAAAAGCTTTCCTGCAAGCGGATATCACAGCAATGGGAAATTCAGTCGAAGAACTGTCTAATAAGGCAGAATCTTCCAAAAATATTTCGCTTTTTATAAAAGCAAATGCTCTGCAAAGAGATATTAAAGAAAGAACGTCTGAAATTAAGGAATTAGATAGTCAGATTTTTGAATAAGAAAAATAAATCAACTGAAAGACAGAAATGACTGTATCAGGATTTTAAAAATATTCTTCATTTACTAATTTCCAAAAGTGAAAGCATTTTAATGATTTAAGTTGTTTTTGATATTTGTAAGGCCTTTTTTAAGGTATTTCATTTGTTACAGAGTTGCATTAGTTCAATCATTAAAATTTTAATTGTACCCTCTACTTTTCTTTTGTATAATTTCCAGATATTTTTTAATAGGAGGCAAAACACTCCTGTGAAAAGGTTAGATTTTGTGTAAATATTGATACTGTCTTTCTTTTTTTTTATGTGTGTGTTTATGTGACTCTGTACTTTACAGTATTCTTAAGTTTAAAGTCTGCCTAAACTTTAAACATTAAAAGCTGAAAAGAAAATCTTGGAAAATTTTAAATAGAAATAAAAATTCTTTATAATTTATTGGTTTAAAGTTTGAAATTTTTGAAAAATTGTTAGAATGTAATAAATTATTATATGTTTAGAAGTCAAGATTCATTGCTATATATATAAGCAACTTTTTGAACTTTGAAGATAATGAAAAGTTTAATTTTTTTCCTCCTGCTGTGCTTATTTTATAGTTTGTTAATATTACTGACATGCATGCATATACACGCTTATATTTTCACTACTGACATTTTTAAAAATGGGACTGGGCTTATTTTGAAAATTTTTTATATGGCATTATTTTTTGTATATTTAAAAAAATACTGGAATATTGGATTTTTTACGTAGTATTGTTCTTATGAGTTTAACTAAACTGTAAAAGCATCTCAATTGGTTGAAAGTCAAGTATTAAATTGTGAATTACGGCTTTTATAATAATTTATTTAAGTCCTTATAAAGTCGTAGAAGGTGCTTATTTTTAATTTGAAAAGTTGAGTGGGAACCCTGCTACTATCGTTTCCGATAGTCCGAAATTGTGGGACAATGATAAGAATGCAAAGAACAAACATTGATAAAAATGAAAAGAACAAATTCTGGTGTGACTGGCCAGAAAAAAAAAATTGACTTAAAACTTGGCGAAAGGAAACTGATGTATCTGTTGGAGAAAGTATGAAAAAACATTGATGTCAGAGAAAAAGTGTTGTGCATTCTTTGTAATGACTCAGATATGACACATTTCCACTGAAACTCTCATTTCAGCGTTTTCATCATCGGATTTTACCATTCTTGGGATCGATGCAAGTTTGCATTAAAAATTTTTTAATGTGTTGGGTACGCACACAAAAGATGCGAGTAGCATGCAAACATAAACTGTGCACTGTGTGTACATTCAACATAATGTCAGATTTGATAGATAAAAGATCAGGAAGAATGCATATTGAAACATATTCTTTAATTCACAATGTTACGGCTGCCGTGTACACGCCACCTACAATTTCAGAATGTAATGTTATCTTATGGAGATCAATACTTACATCTTTTCTCGCTTTCTATCGTATTTTTTTGGATGCAGTTAAGTGCATTTGATAGAAGAAATAAAAATGCATGTTTTTACATATGGACTTTTTTTTTCTGGCAGCTTCAAGTGTTTTTAAATATTTTTCAAAAGTCGCTAAACTTCAATTTCGGGTTTTAAACATTTTTAGAAAATTTTAAAGCATAGTTAAAATAAAAGTAACTTTATAGAAACCTTCATTTTAAAGTCTTTCCGGTGCATACTTTAATTTTTAAAAAATGTGTAAAAGCTGCATTTTTTAAAAAGAATCTGAAAATAAATTTGTGATTTTCCCCACTTTGCAAAATTCCTCCTATTTCGGCGGAAGGATACACATCTGAAACCCCTCCCTCTCTTTTGGAGTGACAAAGATTAATTGAGTGTTCTTATCTTTATTTTTTATTTACTATCTCAGCTGTGCATTTCTGTGTGTGCTAGCTTGTTAAAACAGGACTGACCTTACTAAATACGGGGCCCAAATGGAAACATTTGGGATAACCCCGATATATTTAAGTTTTAATAAATAATATATAAGTAAATAAACAA
Organism: Araneus ventricosus; assembly: GCA_013235015.1. Classification (NCBI taxonomy): domain Eukaryota; kingdom Metazoa; phylum Arthropoda; class Arachnida; order Araneae; family Araneidae; genus Araneus; species Araneus ventricosus. Next base: position 20,858 of record BGPR01019732.1, read on the forward strand.
TATGAAATTTTAATAAATAAAATAATATTTATTTTTTTAAAATTTTTAATAAATTTTAAATAATAACTTTACTTACTTAAAACTTAAATTTTATAAAAATTCAAGAAATGATAAATTTTTTTATTGCTTTTATGATTGGATGCATTACAGAGCAATTAAGTTATCGAGGAAATTAAGAGCCGTATACAGTTATTTATTCATGATCGCTGAGGAACACAAAGCACGTATGTATTTAACTAATGAAAATACAGAAACCTATAAAGAAAATTACAATTTTTGATAACGAATTTAAAAGCATGAAAAATTTCCTGTAGATAATATTTTGAAATCACAATTATACTCGATTTTAATTGGAAATAAGTTGGAGAAATTGGTCAAATCGGCTAAAGGCCGGCCCTGGTGTTAACATAAAACACTTATCACTCGTTATTTCTTTTCTTCTTGCTAAACTTTTTTTCATTATTATTGAGGAAAAATAGTTCACTTATTATTTTAAGACAAAGAAAGAAATTTTCTAACGGTATGCTTAATAAATATAACAAATGCATTTGTATAATGTAACTAAAAATTTAAGCAATATTTCTCCATAGTGTAATACTGTCTTCCTGTTAATGGCACTTTGAGTTTATTAAATGGTTTATTTCTTTTACTGTATTTAGTGCTGGGCGAAATCAAACGTAAGTATCTGTGAATATTTCAATTATTTAAAACATTCTTCTTGGGTTCACTGGCTTAAATAAGGGGGGGCGTATGGGGCCGTTTGCCCTGGGTGGCACTTAGAAAGGGGTGAAAAAATCAGACATGTAGGAAGACAGTTTTGTAACTAAGAGCAGCTCCACTAGTTCAATCATTGTATACATAAAAAAATATTTGTGATTGATTAATATTTTTTGCCTTTTTTCTGTAAATTGCAAATGTATAAAACAAAGATTTGCTAGAAGTTGGTAAAAAAAATTTTCCACTGCTACTTTATTCAGTGCTTTAGGGTTTATATTAGTTGAGAAAAAGTGATTTTGACAACAGAAATAATATGAGGTTTTCTACAGTCATTTGTTCTGCATTGATTATTTTAAATAGTTTTGCCTATGCTTATCGTTTGGATTATTAACAGTATATTGTCATATTAATAAGCTTTATTTACCTTATGGTTATTTCTGATAATGTGTTGGAAATATTTAATGAATTAAAACAATATTTTTGTATTATGATCTTTCTTCCATTTGTTTTTATATACAATTTATGGATGCTTATTTTAGTGATACATGTTTT
>BGPR01019733.1:0-14486 GCA_013235015.1 Araneus ventricosus
CTAAATTAATAGTTTGCGGAAATATGAATAGAGTTGTTTAGAAGAGATCGGTTAGGAAATCTAATTTCAAATATCAGGCTTCTATTATGTAAAATAAAACTTTTAATGAACCTTAGAATTGAAAAAAAATATTACTGTTTTGGTGCTTAGAAATCTATGTTCTGAAAAACTGTATTATTTTGCGTTTTAAAACATGATTGTATTATTGATGATAAATTTAAAGGAATTCTGTGTAATTTTAAAGTACCACAAAACGAAAAATTAATTTCTGAAAAGCTGTGAATAAATTTAGAATATTTATTGACATAAATCGTTTCATTGCTGTATTAAATTGACGTTATACTTACGATTGTATTACTATTAGTAAGGAATTATAAGTTATGATAGTAAAATAGAGGATATTTTACGGTTGTAAGAAGTGAACAAAGGTTGTAAGAAGTGAAGATATAAAATTGCTTAATATAAAATGTTTCTAATTTCCGATTATAGAATGAGAGGAATTTTTAAAGAAACTTTTGAACAAGAACTTCAGAACAATATTGTAACAAAAATCGTTCTGTGGGTGTATGGTCTAAACAGTCCAACACGCAGGATAATGGAGAATGAAGGTTTATCCAAGAATGTGCAGGAAAAACACGTAGCACAGGTAACAGGAAACAATAGATCTTGCACAGATTACCAATGTAAACAAACAACAATTCACAGGTAATAACAGTTCAGCACTTTGATATTAAGCAAAGCAAACAGTCAGCAAATCCTTAATAACGACAATAACAGCACTTTCAATAGCGCTCAGCTCGCCAGCTTTCTAGCTCGCACTGCAGACGAAACTCTAAAGGTGTTCCAGTCGATCAACTCACACTGCTCCCTGATCCAAGACCGGCCCTTGTATACTCTCCCCGACAGGCCGTGACGTCACATGGAGTTTTCTCGTACAATCAAGAGTATTTTCTTTCCGAATAGAGATATCGAGAAAAGGGTCGCATTTTCTGGAATCATCGATTTTTCGCCAAGGTCGCCAAGTTTGTCGCCAAGTCGTCGAAATGGTCGCCAAGGTCAGGAGTTCAGTCCTGGCTGCTGCCAGTCATACCATACTTGCCCCTGTAAAACTCTCTTCCCAACCGTAAGACTAACATTGCTGGGAAGCGACTTTTCATGTTCGTGACAATATTTTTGAACTGTAATTGCTTTCAGAAAAAGTGTTTTTGGATAGAATAGCGTGAAATTAAAAAAAAAAGAACTGAATGATGGAGAAAATTCTTGGCGATTCAAAATTCTGTTAGGTTTGTAGGAACTTCCCAAAATCAAGTAAGGGGTTTGAGGTGGTGTTATAGCTCAAATAAATTATTGCCACTTTGATCAACAACGGTGTGAAATCGATGATATACAATATTGGTGTGGGATACCTAATGAAAAGTTTGATTCAAATAAAAAGCCTTTGATGAATACAAGTTACAGTTTCTAGGTTGTAATACGATTGATTATCAGTATAAAAACTGGTAGGTGACTAATTTAAATAAAAATAATTAGAAATATTAGAGTTAGAAATTAATTTTATTTAAGTTCATCAGACATCTCTCATTAAAATACAACTTTTGATTTCGAAATGAGGCCTTGTAACCTACAATTAAAATTTTTTTATCCTTTCGGGTAAGCTATTTCATTTGAATAGGTCCGAAAACATACGCATAATTATCGTTAAGCATCAAAACATAAAAGTGCGCAAATTTATGTACTCGTCATATTTTCTTCTACTAAATGAACTGAATCTGTGTTTTGAAGCTGAATTCGAAATTAAAATTTTGTCTATCACTCTTACTATTATTTATAAAAAAATTTAAAGGAAACATTTCTGGATACTTCATAATATGTCGATGCAGATAACAATAATAACTTTATTGTACAAAATATCAAATTATTTATTATTAAAAAATAAATAATATTTTCTTTTAAATAATGATCATGGTGAATAAGCATCACGGATTCCGTATGGATATTCATCAGAAATAACAATCAAAACTGCTTCCGTAATAAATGCACGTAACTTTCTTTTAATTTATTGGAATAATATGAGAAAGTATCTTGAACACATGTAGGGAATTATAATTCAACTCGGAATGTATTTCATCATTATTTCATCTAACTTTAAATTTATTAACCTCCTCTTCCCTAGTAGCGCAAAGATATTGTTCAATATTTCACGATATTGAACAATTTTCGCAATATTGTAGAATATTGTTCAATACTATATAATATTATATAATATCGAACAATATTGTACAATATTGGGCAACATGTTGTACTGCCTGGGTTAGGCACTGCCGATCTGACAGATCTCTTGGATATATTTTGTTTCTGGCCTTTTGATCAGTTTTTTATTTTTTCGACCTCTTTTAGCTATCTTCATTGACTTTTATGAAGTAGGGATTAATCAAGGTTCTAAGGGTCGGCAACAGCCAATTACTAAAAAAATACAACTGCGTTCTGTTCGATCACCGCGCCTCGTATTTTTTCATTTTATTAATGTTAATTTTTTCTCCAAATATTTATATTGCATTTTATCTTAAATGTTTAATAAAAAATTTATTTGACTTCAAGAAAATTTGTTCTAAAATTTATGAATGATTGTCTAAACTCGGTAGACTTACATGCGTTTCCTGTGTACGAACTGAACTCATCTGGCAATGTAATCACACAGATGACCTCGAGAAAACGTACAATGTTAGTGATTTTTTACACATTACTGAACACCTTCCAAACTAAATAGCTAGATTGTATTTATTACCAATAAAAACAGAAGAAATTCGTCAAATACTTTATTTATTACCAGAGCAGCGATAGATACATTGAAACCAGAATACTGGCTTACGATTTTCCATGAAAAGATAATTACCCGAAATTGACCCTCCTTGTTGACATGAGAAAATACTCCATCGAAAAGTATACGGATCTTCTGAAAGCTCCAAGAATAGAAGGCGAACGAAATGTACCTGTTTAGTCTGTGATGCTCATTTCTGTTAACAAGATAATAATACGAAATGCAAAACTGATTGTCAGAAAGCAATTAGTTGAGAAAACAATGAGTCTAAGGTGTCTATTCTGGTACCCCCGTTTGGGTAGGGAGACGTCACTTTTCCCGTTGTTAACGTGCGGAAAAACTGACGTCTCCCAACCCAACCGGGGGTACCAGAATAGACCCGTAAGTATAAACTTCTATATTCATTTCCAAATTTTTTAATATGTGATACATATATACAGGTTTATTTTGGCACGAAAGTCAATTGTGTATAATTTGTAGTTATGCTAACATTCTATGACGAATCTCCAAATTAAATAGCATTTTAATTATAGTGTCTTTATTTCCCCTATTTCTGTCTTTTTCTAACTATATTTTTTGGAAGATCGTAATAATTTGGATTATACACTCAAAAATATATCTTTGTTATTTATTTATAAAAATTGGGATTAAGAGTTTGCAGATAAAGAAACGAGCATGAAATGTGATAGACTATGACGCCTATTATGAAGTATAAATTAGGAGGATTAGAAATAAATTATTGTAGAGAAATTCCAGTATTTTGGGCAATTAGAATCATTTTGTTAAGTGGGAAAATTTGTTAATTCTTTCAATTTTTTCGAAAATCTTCTTACCTTAGGCGCAAAATATTTCTAGGATCATTTGTATATATTTTTAGGATGAGAAAAACACTTGGAAAAATTTGGGATATTTTAAAGAATCCCTTATATCTTCCCGAATATTAGTGCTTGTTTTAATAAAATGTATGTGAATATTATACACTTCAAACGAAATTATTGATGACATTTTCATTTTCTGTGAAACGGGATGAGTCGTAATCCCTTTTCGTCTTCGTCTGGTCGCTCCCTAAATACCCAGGTGACGAGATTTTCACTGTAAAATATGAGTTTCGACTATTGTATGCCCCGCGGCTCACCACAACTCATTTTAAACCATTGTATCCATATTAACGCCCAATTTGTCGCATCTTAAGAATTGTGCTAACCATTTGGACAACAGTGTGATTTTTAGTGCCCATATATTCACTATTTTACAAAGCTACATTCACAATCAATGCTCAATACTACAAACCAAAATTGTGTAGAAATTTTACTTTCAAACAGATAAACACTTAACAAAAAAAATACAGAATCGGGTTTGCTAAAATATTTCAGAAATGCAATGAAATTCAAGCGAAGTAAAATTCTTATAAGATATTAATTTTCGAAGAAAGCAGTCTTTAATATAATAACCATAACAGAGGCATTAGTACTTGTAAATGGAAGAATTATCTTGGTGAATAAGATACTTCTTGGATTTATGATGATTTTGGTATTTATTTATCCCTTCCTTTGGTATTTATAAGCTGAAAAAACTTTTCACGAATACCAAATAATCATCTTAAACTTTTTATAATATGAACCGTTTTGTAGAATCACTGAATAACCATTCACAAAAAGAGAAAATCAAGATTAGATGGTACTAAACAGTAAAAACTACTATCAACAAGTAGCTAATGATTTTATTGCTGTCTCTGTCACTTTTATTAATGCGAATTATTTTTCAAATTTTTGCTTTCATCCCGTTTAACACTATGACAGTGAAATATCTATGTTATCGGTAAGAACAAAATTACCATTATATATGTCTGTTTTATAGTATTAATAAAATTGCAAATAAATGTTTGCTTTTATCAGTATTTACAAGATTAAAGTTGCACGTCTCACCTTTACCGAAATAATTGTTTTAATGGCCCCAAACTCACCAATGACTCGCCAACACGTCGAAATCAGTAAAATAGCCTCCAAGTCGAAACGAATTTTAAATATAAGACATAAAACTTATACACCATTTTCTATTTATTCAAGAAACATTTATACCATATTTGACGGAAATCGAACAACGCGTTTGGTCGTAATCGCATAACAAACAAATTAACAGACAGATAACGGGCTCAATGGTGAAGTTAAAACGTAGACCTCGTTTAGATCGGTCAATTAAGAGGTTTCTCGCATTAAATTATAGTTTTCTAACTAAACAAAATAAATAATCACAAAAGTAGAAAGAGGAATCTCTGGACAAAACCAACGCCTATATATACAAATTTTCTTTATTTAAAATTCTCAAAAACAAGAATATTTCAAAACTCTAATTACTATAATTATTCGAATTTGTTACCTATTCAATCATTCAAATTAACAAACACTAAATTGTTAATTCAGAAGGCATAATTAGAACAAGAACAATCAAAATCTGCTTTTCATTTCCACACAGTTTGCTGGTAGATAAAAAAAAAATACTTTTCAAAGGCTGATTACCAGGTACTTCGTTATTCAGTTGCAAAAATAGGCAGACTTTGGAACAAAAAACTTTTTTCTCTGTCGTAGTAGAAGCAGTTTCTGGAAACCTCCTTCAAGTTTCACATTCTCATTTTGTTCCTTACAGGGATTAACTGCGGAGGGTTGCAACAAATCTTTCCTTATTTTAACAATTAGCGTGAACCACTGCGCTATCGCCCAGCTTTAAAAACTACACTCCTCACTTTAATTAGGAACAGCTTTGTTATGTTAGACTATGCTCTAGGGACCAAAGCTCTTCCCCCGTGAGATATTATTTAGTCGAATCAACGCGATAACATGTTTTTAGTGTTTCTTTTTGTTCTGGCTCATTAAATTTTCCTCTAACTTTTCCCGACGATTGGTCGTTTTAACAGCCATTCCTAGCGCATTTTCTCAAATTAGGCTAAAATATATTATCTTTTCTTCGCGATTTGTGTTTCTGTTGTTTTATTTTGCCGTGTGAAACTTAATAACCCGGAAAGGCAGGCTCATTTTTTAACTGGAATAAAGTTGTGCGTTTTCTTTTTTAATTTGTAAAGAAATGTTGTTTATGTTTGTTCTTTAGAGAAAGCAGTTTTCATGATACTGGATTTCAGTAAAGTCGGATTATGTGTTCACTAATTAAGTAAAATGTGACTCTAATGGGAAATTCTTTCAAATTACTTAGTTGATAAATTATTTTTTTATAAATTGTCCAACAAACTCAACACGTAATTTACATCAATTACACGTGAAACATCTTTTCATCATTTTATGAAATATTTGTATTTATTAAACTTATTATTTGCACTTTTGATTCATAAAAAGCATCTGAAGAATACAAGTTACAGTTTCTAGGTTTTTACTTTTTTATAATATTGTTACAAAAGTCTTTCTGTGGGTGTATGGTGTAAGCAGTCCAACACGCTGGATAATGGAGAATGAAGGTTTTTTCACAAATGTGCAGGAAAAACACGTAGCACAGGTAACAGGAAACAATAGATATTGCACAGATTACCAATGTAAATAGACAACAATTCACAGGTAATAACAGTTCAGCACTTTGATATTTAGCAACACAAACAGTCAGGAAATAACTCGTAACGACAATAACTGCACTTTCAATAGCGCTCAGCTCACCAGCTTCCTAGCTCGCACTGCGGATGAAGCTCTAAAGTTGTTCTCAATGGATCAACACTACTCCCTCTGATACAGGCGCAGTCCTTATATACTCTCTCCGTCAGGACGTGACGTCACAAGGAGTTTCCTCGTATATTCAAGATTCCCTTTTCTAATAGAAATATCGAGAAAAGGGATGCATCTTCTGGAATCATCTATTTATATCAAAGGTCGCCAAATTTGCCGCCAAAATGGTCGCCAAGTTCAGGGATCCCGGAACGGACGCTGCCCGTCACTCCATGCTTAACCTTGTAAAACTCTCTTCCCAACCATAAGACTGACATTGCTGGGAAGCGACTTTCCGTGTGCGTAACAATATGAACCGTTTTGTAGAATCACTGAATAACCTTCCACAAAAAGAGAAAAGCAAGATTAGATGGTAGTAAACAGTAAAAACTACTATCAACAAGTAGGTAATGATTTTATTTCTCTCTCTCTCTCACTTTTATTAATGCGAATTATTTTTTTCAAATTTTTTCTTTCATCCGGTTTAACACTATGACAGTTCATGTTATCGGTATAAACAAAATTACCATTATATATGTCTGTTTTATACTATTAATGAAATTGTAAATAAATGCTTGCTTTTATCAGTATTTACAACATTAAAGTTGTACGTCTAGCCTTTACCGAAATAATTGTTTTATTGGCCCCAAAGTCACCATTGACTCGCCAAAACGTCGAAATCAGTAAAATGGCCTCCGAGTCGAAAAGAATTTTAAAAAATAAGACATAAAACATATACACCATTTCTATTTAATCAGGAAACATTTATACCATATTCGATGGAAATCGAACAACGCGTTTGGTCGTAATCGAATAACAAACAAATTAACAGACAGATCACGTGCTCAATGTTTGTGTTAAAACGTAGACCTCGTTTAGATCAGTCAATTAAGAGGTTTCTCGCATTAGCATTGCAGTTTTCTAACTAAACAAAATAAATAATCACAAAAGTAGAAAGAGGAATCTCTGGACAAAACCAACGCCTATATATACAAATTTTCTTTATTTTAAATTCTCAAAAACATGGATATTTCAAAACTCTAATTACTATAATTATTCGAATTTATTACCTATTCATTCATTCAGCTTAACAAACATTAAATTGTTAATTCAGAAGGCATGACTAAAACAAGAACAATCCAAATCTGCTTTTCATTTCCACACAGTTTGCTGGTAGATAAAAAAAATAATTTTCAAAAGCTGACTACCAGGTACTTTGTTATTCAGTTGTAAAAATAGGCAACCTTTGTAAGAAAAAACTTTTATCTCTGTCGTAGTAGAAGCAGTTTCTGGAAACCTCCTTCAAGTTTCAGATTCTCATTTTGTTCCTTACAGGGATTAACTGCGGAACGTTGCAACAAATCTTTCCTTATTTTAACAATTATCGTGAACTACTGCGCTATCGCCCAGCTTTAAAAACTACACTCCTCACTTTAATTAGGAACAGCTTTGTTATGTTAGACTATGCTCTAGGGACCAAAGCTCTTCCCCCGTGAGATATTATTTAGTCGAATCAACGCGATAACATGTTTTTAGTGTTTCTTTTTGTTCTGGCTCATTAAATTTTCCTCTAACTTTTCCCGACGATTGGTCGTTTTAACAAACATTCCGAACGCATTTTCTCAAATTAGGCTAAAATAAATTATCTTTTCTTCGCGATTTGTGTTTCTGTTGTTTTATTTTGCCGTGTAAAACTTAATAACCCGGAAAGGCAGGCTCATTTTTTAACTGGAATGAAGTTCTGCATTTTCTTTTTTAATTTGTAAAGAAACGTTGTTGATGCTTGATCTTTAGAGAAAGCAGTTTTCATGGTACTGAATTTCAGTTATGTCGGCTTATGTGTTCACTAATTAAGTAAAATTTGACTCTAATGGGAAATTCTTGCAAATTAGTTAGTTGATAAATTAATTTTTTATAGATTGTCCAACAAACTCAACACGTGATTTACATTAATTTCACGTGAAACATCTTTTTATCATTTTATGAAATATTTGTATTTATTAAACTTCCGGACCTCTTTAATATGGTTTTTATACAGTGTGAGATGAAATGGGTTTTCAGATAGGTTTTTAATTCAACTGAACAGCAGGAATACACTAAGCGATTATTACTATTCAGCTTTTGACACTTTACATCTCTTTTTTTCTAAGTTTCTTAGTGGTTTCATGTTTAAAAGTTTATAGTTCAGTAAATAATAATACAATCTAAATCAAATAATGATTAATCTCATATATCAGGCTTAATTCATTTCTCGTGTTTCTGAACATGGGCTAAATCTAAAGCAAGATTTATGGCTCAACCAAAGCAGCATGTTGGAGAAATTCGTGCTGTATGAAGTAATTATTCAGATATGTTAAGTCACGTTATTTGGAAATCGTGAGATAAAAATCATATTATAGGGAGGGTGCCGTTTATTCCAATGTTTTTTTATTATACATTATGAACAAAAAGTCCGTAAAAACTTTAAAAATTCATAAAAACCGAAAAAATAACCGAAATAAAAACCAGTTTGCAGGGTTAGCATCGCTGGGTCACGGAGAATTTTAAAACAAAAAAATAAATAACTCGAAACACAGTCGATAGATGGCTCTGGTACCAGCGACTTTGGTGGAAATATGCAAATGAGACGGTTATAAGAACTTGCGTTCCTAATCCACAACGGCAAGTGAACATGGATGCTGAGTGCGAAGGATAAAGCTTTGTTGGTGAAGTTTTTTTACGTGAACCAGGAATCATCGACCATTGCCTGCTGGATTTTTGAGACTCGCCAGCAATGTGTTATCCCCTGTGGTGGTGGTCATGTGGAACACATACTGCTGTAATAAACAATTTGGAGGCATTCTTTTCTTTATTTGCGTATCTTTTCTATGACTTGTGTACGTCAGCGCCATCTATCGGCTGTCTTTCAGTTATGTTATTTTTTTCTTGTCTTAAAAAAATTCCCTTGAGCTAGCGATGCTAACCCTGCAAATCGTTTTTAATTTCCGATATTTTTCCGGTTTTTACGAATTTTAAAAATTTTCTACGAACTTTTTGTTCACCCTGTTGCATTCATGATACCAGAATGTTGTGTTTTAGGAAGTTTGACTCTTCATAAATTATGAAACTATATACCTGCTGTTGAAGGAAAAAGATAAATGTAAAATGAATAAAAACAATGCTTTGAAGATATTTACGTAGAAGATTAAACGAACTTTTATTCGATTTTTCTATTTATATCGTTTATTTTTTGTGTATGAACAATATTCTCATTAAAGGATTAATCTTAAGAAATGAAACGAAATATTGTTGTGTCATTTTTTTCAAACAAATAAATTTCACTTCAACTCTGAAGAAAACAGCTAGATCTTTGCAAAACTGAACGTTACAAGCGTCCACTTCGGTTTAAAATTGAAAACATGAGCTCATTGTTTACTCTTCTTAAGTATACCTAAAGGAGCCTCAACATAAATAGCTTCTAGCAGCAAGAAAAACAAAAGATCAGTAAGTGAGCAATGAGAGTTTATATTTATATCCTAATATATATAATGAATCAAAACAAGAATCCTTAGCCTGTGGGATATGCAAATAATTATATATCGAAATTAATGTAGTTACCTGAATTTTTGAATCACCCAGATTTACGACTAAAATCAAATACTGAATTAGGCAGTGATATTTATTTTGTAATTTTCATAGTAACTTATTTTAGTTGATGATACAATGCAAGAAATTCCGAAATAAATTTGCATTATTTAAATGGTGGAAGTTAGGCATTTGCATAATATACAGTACAAACTGTGTCTTATTCTACTCATAACAATGTACAACATGAAAAATGTCCTTTAGATGAAAATATGTGTTTCTTGTATATTTTTGTCTGAAAATAACGAATCTGTGATTATTTTTTGTTTGCCACGCGCCATTTTTCCAAAAATAAACAAAAAGCCACATCCTTAAAAAGTGGCCTCCAAGAAAAAAATTCATTCCTAGCACCAAAAACATATCACATGAACCACTTGTGAATCCGAAATGTGTCTTTCTTCCACCAATGCACATTAAACTCGGTTTGATGGAAATATTTGTAAAATCTCTGGACAGAGAAGGAGTGTCTTTCTTGCATCTCAGGAACAAATTCAAACATTTAAGTGATGCAAAGGTAAAAGAAGGGATGCTTATTGGCCCTGAAATTAAAGCAGTCTTTCGTGATGAAGAGTTTGAAAAAAAAACTGTCAGAAGCATAAAACGCATCCTGGCTGGCATTCAAATCAGTGTGCACACATTTCCTTGGCAATAAGAAAGCTGAAAACTATGAATATCTTATTGGTGACATGGTGAAATGCTTTCGTGTTATAGGTTGTAATATGTCATTAAAACTGCACGTTTTCGACTCGCATCTGAACTTCTTTCCTCAAAACCTTGGCGCAATTAGTGATGAACATGGGGAAAGATTTCACCAGGACATCTCTATGTTTGAAAAGCGTTTCAGTGGACGATAGAATCGAAGTATGCTAGCTGAATATTTCTGGTCTGTTTTCAGGGACACGCCATCAGATGCCTACAAGAGGAAACGACCAAAAAATCATTTTAGTGTTTGTGTTTTCTATAATCAAGTTTCTGCTATATTTATCTGTAACCAATTTGTATAAGTATGAGAAGTATGTCTCCTACAAAAACGGTACGTGATGGACCATTTTGGTTCTGATAGATGAATCAAGCACCTTTTGTTTATACAGAATCACATAGTTTCATATAAAGGACAGAAAAAAAGTTCAAATTTGTTGTACAGTGTAATTTGTATTTCGAACTCATCATGAATTGTCTCATACCGATTTCATAGTCATACCTAAATGAACGGCGCTACAACGAATTTTTGTTACTAAAATTCGCAGTCTGTTTTCAGATAATTACAGTCGGAAACTAATAATAAATTCATATAGAGAAATAATTAAACAAAAGTTTTGTTAATACTGATATCTCTGTTATTATGTTTGTAAAATAGCTAATACCCCTGGGAAAATTCTAATATATATTATCTATCTTCCTGCCCTCTATATATTATCTACTATAAAATTTTTTATCTATCTATTCATAAACAATATTTTAAGAAAGAAAGGATTAACGTCCAAAAACGTTTTCTTGGAAGATAAGACTGATTATCGAAGAGAAGGAGTATTTATGAAGACACCAAAGAAATGTGCATATATTGTTCAGCAGAATTAAGCCATAACTCGTCAATCCACCGTCCAACTTTATTATTTATGCTAATAAATTTAAATTCTAATATATATTCCTTATCTTCCTGCCCTCTATATATTATCTATGATACATTTTTTTTATCTATCTATTCAATAAGAATATTTTAAAAAAGAAAGGATTAACGTCCGAAAATGTTTTCTTGGAAGATAAGACTGAATGTCGAAGAGTAGGAGTTTTTATGAAGACACCAAAGAAATGTACGTATATTGTGCAGCAAAATTAAGCTATAACTCGTCAACCCACCGTCCAACTTTATTATTTATGCTAATAAATTTAGATTCTAATATATATTCTCTATCTTCCTTCCCTCTATATATTATCTATGATACATTTTTTTTATCTGTCTATTCAATAAGAATATTTTAAGAAAGAAAGGATTAACGTCCGAAAATGTTTTCCTGGAAGATAAGACTGAATGTCGATGAGAAGAAGTTTATATCAAGACCCCCAAAAAATGTACATATATTGTGCAGCAAAATTAAGCTATAACTCGTCTATCCACTGTCCAACTTTATTATTTATGCTAATAAATTTAGGTGTATTGGCCTTCAAATGATCTTTTTTCAAAGATCATGCAAAAAGTTTTAGTTTATGACAGCGAAATTTGCTGGAAAAAATCAACGCAAGAAGTAGCATTTCCATCAAAATTGGTTTAAGTTAAGGGGAGGGAAGACTTCGAAATTAACAAGCTATGGTAAAAAAAAAATAAGTCAAAATTACGAATTCCTATTTCATCATTTTATCTCAAAATATATCCTATTATGATGACATTAAAATACGTGCTGTTAAATGAAAGCGATATTCAGTTTGTTCAGATAAGTAACCATGCTTTAGATTAATTTTTCAGATTTACAGGTTTTCGAATACTTCATGCCTCTTAATTTCTGAAGAATCTGTGTATAATCTATAATAAAGATATCTGTTACACAATAAAATAAACATGGAATTCCTTCTTGGATTTCGAATTCATTTATATAGAATTTTTTTTTTACTTTTGATAAACACGAAATTTTAAAGAAAATTCAATACACATGCATTAAAGTATTTCCTGAATACTGACGTTTAAACGAAACAAATAAAAATAACACTCAGTTGCTTTCAAAAATGAATTTTCAAGCGATACTAACGAAAAATTTACGGAAACAATTAAAATCTGAAGCGCATGGAGCATTTTAAATCTTTTATGAACATATATTGATTTTAATTTTTTTAAAATATATTTAGTTTCACAAAAACATTTTAAGATATTTAATATAGTTATATCACAATGTAAAATTATACAAAATTTCATAGTTCCAATCCTATAATTTCAAAAAGAGCTTTATAGATTCCACCATCCGCTTAATACAAAAAATAAAATAATCCAAAGCAATACTGAGTTAATGAAATTCTGCATCAACGCAGCAATAAAATGCTGTAACGTGTTATGTTTAGTTGCTTTCCTTTCCGAGCGTAGTTTGAAAAAAAATAAAATATACTAAAAATTTTCAGATTTAAAAATTAATAAACTTCTCACATGCGAATGTTTGAACATATGAAAAAAATGCGGGGAATATTATTTTCAAAGAATTCTGATATTTTCTGACACTCATTTTGAATTTAATTTATATTTAAAAGTGGAAAATTTTGTTGTACATTAACCTTTTCCCGTTCATTAGTTTCACAATGAAACCACACATTGATTAATTTTTACTGCGCATGGGCGAAACGAAGCGTAATATTTCTTTCATACCTTAAGAGCCAGATATATAGGCCAACTTATGTAAAAATTCCAATTCAAAACCATCAGTATTCACAAAGTTATCGACATTGCAAGAGCTAAATTGCTTTTGATCTCTAAGAGAAACACAATGATGAATGTTCTTGCGTTGAAAGATATTTTTTAAAATTGAAACTTTGAAAGTAATATTGAATTTCATGAAGGCTGTATATCCTGAATACTCACGCATACTTATAAAATAAATACATAATATAAATTGCATTTCGATGATAACTTATTCGGAGGAAAAACAGCCGTTTACCATTCATTGGTTTAGCTGTGAAACCACAAATTTCTTGAAAATAAAAATTGCTAATCTTTTCCGTTACATATTTATGATCAGCTACATGTCTAATACTCATTTTTGAAATAAATTTCGTAGTTTTTAATACGAAAAATGTAGTGAACTCGAAAGGGTAAAACAGAACAAAATATTTATTGCTTTTCTAAGAAAGCTGATGAAGTAATTTTTCTGATTAAAACCGAGACGTCAATTAGTCTACCTATACCTAGGCATCTCAAATTTAAGTTGATTTTATGCACTGCAACGATTTTTGGAACTTCTGAAAGGCAGATTAAGAATACATAATATCTACTATCAAAGAACTGTATGCCAAGTTTGCAATGCCATTGAGTTTCCGTCTCCCGTAATTAAATCCGGTCTTTCATTAACTTTCAACAAACTCTTTCCGGTACAGAGGGAATAACTAAAGCGAAGACAGCAGACTTTACAAATATTACACTGCTTCCCCCCTCGTCTAGCGTCTTCTATTGTGATTCAGTCATTCTGAATCTGTATATCCAAGAATATGCATTTCCAGCCACCACGAAATCTTCGTTATCTAAATAATTCCCATTTTGATTTCCATTCTAATGTGCAACCAACCATACATGCGACATCTCTTTATAAAGAGAAATTAAATATTCCGTTTTAAATTAGCAATCTCTGCACTAAAGTGATAGAAATAGA
>BGPR01019733.1:17486-28782 GCA_013235015.1 Araneus ventricosus
ATTCCGTTTTAAATTAGCAATCTCTGCACTAAAGTGATAGAAATAGATCCTTGTTTGGGTAGAGACAAAATGCGTTTCCAGTAGGCTTTCGTTTGTTTAAAAATAACAATGCAAAGATGCTTTTGCGGTATTTTGCTTCCAAATATCAGCGTCTGCACGGATGAAAATGTGTGTTATTAAAGCTTACGCTTCATACGTGGTTGTAATTAAAGAGTCTTGGTCTATTCAGTTTATAAAGGGAACTACACATGCTTGACTGAGTAATTTCATCGCTGAGATAAAATCATAATATTTAAATATCAAGTTAATGTAAACATATTTTATATACTTTAATGGAATTAGATGAAAATTACTTATTAAGTTAATTAGTTATAGAATATAATACATGTTTATGAAGCTGTGTAAGTAAAGCAAATACTACTTTCAAGTAAATAATATAGTTTTAAAATAATGATTTCATCTTTTACAATTAGATTTTTATTCCGGAAATAAATGTATTAAGCACGAGGTACATCTTGTTTAAATAAGTATAAAATAGTTTCGAAGAGAATTTCGTCTGTTTAGAAACACAATGTCACTTTTGTAGTACTTGTCTTTCATATATTATCATCTATGAAGATGAACAATGAACAATTTTCTAAAGTTTGCGCTTCGGATGTATCAGAGTATTTAGTAGACCTAGAATATTTCTAGAAATAAAATATTTAGTGCATGTTGTTTCATCGACGACGTAGAGTTATTTGTAAAATGAGCTGACCATTCTCGAGGGAATTATTGAAACATTCAGCTAAAATTTTGATATTTAAATAGAAACAAATATATTTTAGACAGTATAATGAAATTAGATAATAATTATACAATGCACTATTGACATAAACACCTCTTTATGTAATCTATATATTTAAAATAATATGGCAAAATTTTCACACAGTTCGCCAGCCACAACCACTAGACGGATTTCGATAATTTTTAAATCATATGAAAGCTTATGACGTCTAGACATATCATTAATTGTCGTCTGCTACCCCCTACAACAATTTTTGAACGAAATCGAAAAACATTTCTCCACCGTGCATTCTCTATGGGAAAAAAAGTTTAGACAGATCGCCAGCCACAACCACTAGACGGATTTCGACATTTTTTTCATAAAAAAGCTTATGACGTCTAGATAGAATCATAAGCTTTCAAGGGTGGCCTGTTCCCACCACCACCACCCACCATTTTCGAAGGAAGTCGCGAAAACATATAGACAATATATGGTGGAGAAATGTTTTTTCGATTTTGTTCGAAAATAGGGGTGGTGGGGAGCAGACGACACTTAATGACATATTGAGACGTCATAAGCTTCCATATGAAATAAGGATTGTCGAAATCGGTATGGTGTTAGGGGCTGGAGGATTTCTACAATGTTTACCAATAGACAAAATAGATAGGAGAAGTGTTTTTTCTATTTTTTCTATTTTATTCGAAAATTGAGAGTGGTGTGGGGTAGGAGATTCTTGATAACATATCTAGACGTAATAAGCTTTCTTATTAAATAAAAAAATTTTGAAATCCGTCAAGTGGTTGGGGCTGGCAAACTCTGTCTGAAGGTTTTACTATTTTATTTTAAATATATAGATCCCAACAGTTCCATCACAATGGCTTGGCAAAAATATTGTAAAATACCAATTCTAGGTGATGGAAACTGTTTATTTTGGCGATACCATTCTGTATTTATGGATCTGAGGA
This sequence comes from Araneus ventricosus, assembly GCA_013235015.1. Lineage (NCBI taxonomy): Eukaryota > Metazoa > Arthropoda > Arachnida > Araneae > Araneidae > Araneus > Araneus ventricosus. The sequence continues at coordinate 19,218 of BGPR01019733.1, forward strand.
CTTCCATGCCGAAATTCGTGAAACAGTTATACAAAACATTACAACTAGATGAGGTTCATTGAAAGATTTTATAATTTTAAAGGAATCTGTTGTCTACAAAGAATATGAAATCTACTATGGATTTATGGTATGTTCCACTGATCTTCATGCAGTATTTAAAACTGAAAAAATAGTGGCTGAGAGCCTCGAAGCAGCCAGGCGACAGTGACAGTGCTGAGCAAAGTGGATGCTGCCGCGAACCCTATGGAGAATGGCGAGAGAGGATAGTAATATGTAATTTTTACCTAAAAATGAAACATATTATTGTGTCACATGTATCTTGAGTTTAAAAATGAATTAATAAATTTTGGTCTGTTTTCTTTCGATCGGTCAACTATCACAACCTTAACTACTAGTAAGTCAGCAATCAGCGCCTAAATATGGAAGAAGTATCTTGATGAAATAATGAGATTAGCATTTATTATAACAATATAAAAATTGTGATAAATACGCAAGAAAAAGTTACACAAATAACAAATAATCTTCTTCAAATCTTAATTACATGAACCGTTTTGTAGAATCCCTGAAAAAACTTTCACGGAAAAAGAGAGAAAAAAGATTTGATGGAACGAACAGGAAAATACAACTATCGGCGTGAAAAACTATGATTTTCTATCTCTCTTTTTTGGAACGCGAATTTTTTACACAAATCTTTGATTCATCAGTATTAACAAATTAAATATATGTTTTTGTCAGTATTTACACATTACCATTAAATGACTTTTTATATCGTATTATTAAAATTAAATGTTTGCTTTGATCAGTATTTACAAAAATCTTTACCAAGGTGATTAAAATGTTTTTATGGTGGCAAATTCGCCCATGACTCGCCAAAACACTGAAATCAGTTAATCAACCACCCTCTTAAAAGAATACAGAAAATAGAAATCATTACGTATACACCGTTTTTTATTGCATCGAGGAACGACGAATATCGAACGACGCGTTTGGCCGTGATTGCGTAACAAACAAATTTACAGACAGATAAAATGCTGAACTGCTGAGTTAAAACGTTTTCCTCTATTCGCTCCGCCAATTACTTTAGTCGGTTGTCTTTTATAAGTTTCTTATCTCAATATCATAGCGAAACTCGCAGTCTACTCTCACATTTGGAGTTCTGTTTTGCTTACAGAAGTCGGATTACAAATGCTATGGCACCATTTCGCACGATGCACTTTATTGTGTGCATTTTACATAGCAACAAATTTCGCAATGATTGTATTGTTTTCGAGCGAATTATATTTTTGTAAAATTCAATTAAATCATAAAAGCTATGATGAACTTGTAAAGTAAAATTGATAAACGCGTGATCAACATTTAGGAAATGTGACGGTGATTAAATTTGTGAGTATTTAGTTCCACGGTCTGTTTTAAGATTTTTCAAAAAGAGTAATCTGGAGATCTGTAAGAGTAATCTGGCTTTAAGGTCACAACATAGCTTTAAAGTTTTATTCAAAAATTAAAGAAGATAACTTTCTTCCTGCTTTTCTATACATTCATTTAAGTGAAAGAAATTTAGTGCTCCGAATGAATAATTAAATTGCTCTTGTATTTTTAAGAAATTTTGCTAAATGTCACTTATCGGTACAAGCTACAAAAAAAACTGTCATTAGTTGTTCGGCTAAAAATAGACATTGCGTCCAAAAACAACAAAACGCGTAGATCTGATCTTCATCGCAGTCTTTAAAGGTTTAACCAATCTCATTGTGCAACCTGGAGGGAGTCAAACAAAGAGGGGAGAAATCCTCTCTCTCACACTCATTCTCGGTAGATCAGCAACAAACTTCTATAAAATTATTTATAACTTTTGCCCTTCTTTTGCCGGTTAACCATTAGTTACTTCAAAAATGTATAAAACAAATTTATAGAAAATTTCGCCATCGAGATTGGAGGTAATCTTCAAAATTTATTCATAAAATGTGTTTTTATTATTTTTATCATGTATTATTAATAAATGTATAAAACAAATTTATAGAAAATTTCGCCTCGAGATCGGAAGTAGTCTTCAAAATTTATTTATAAAATGTATTATTATTACTTTTATAATGTATTATTATTAAGTGTATAAAACAAATTTATAGAAAATGTCGCCCTAGAGATCAGAGGCAAACTTCAAATTTTTTTTATATAATGTATTATTATTAAATATATAAAACAAATTTATAAAAAATTTCGCCATCGAGATTGGAGGTAATCTTCAAAATTTATTTATAAAATGTGTTTTTATTATTTTTATGATGTATTATTATTAAATGTATAAAACAAATTTATAGAAAATTTCACTCTCGAGATTGGAGGTAGTCTTCAAACTTTATTTATAAAATGTATTAGTATTATTTTTATAATGTATTATTATTAAATGTATCAAACAAATTTATAGAAAAGTTCGCCCTCGAGATTGGAGGTAGTCTTCAAATTTTTATTTATCAGAACTTTGACTGGAATTGGAAAAAGCTGAATATTTTATGAAAGGAAATTATTAAACAGTCACCAGCTTGAAACAGATTCACAAAACAAATACGCTTACATATCCAACGGTTTTAATGTCTTCACTGAATATTCATGCCAAATTCGAAGAATATCGAACAAAGCGTTTCGTTGTTGGCTGGGTGACAAACGAATTTACAGACAAGAAGTCGAGTTAACATGACCTCGCTTCGCTCGTTCAATAAATTTGATGAGCAAAGCAAAGTATCAGCAAATTAGAGAACTGTTGTTGTTTTATCCAATTGTAATGATTCTATAAAAAATATAGCCTTCCGCATATTTAATGAATAGTTGCATCAACGTCATTTATATTCCATTTTCGAAAGGTTACTATCAGTCTAAGCGAATGGTGACCAAATTGTCAAATGCATTAAATTTTAGATTCTTAAGATATGTAGATTATAATATAAAATGAGAAAGAAGTGTGCCTTATTTAAGACATATGTTACGTCACCAGAATAAAAATTTATAAAATCAAAGCTAATTTTTATAAACAAGAAAAGTAACCAATTACACAGAGAAAGTAAGATTGAGAAACAAATGTTAGCATTAGAACATTAAAAATCGAATGTCTCTCTCTCTCTTAGTAGATGAAAAAGTTCCATTAATTTGAAATAAAGATCCCCCTCTTTTTAATTCATTAATGGTCTATAAGTTAATGCTTTAGACATGTCTCAAATATTTTCCGAAAGCCGAGGGAAAGATTGAAAATTCAAATCCAATGTTTCATATGAAATGAAAAATGGTATCCTATCATAAATTTATGATATACAATTATAAGAAAAATAACAATTTGGAATAATTATAAATAGCAAAACAGAGTTAAAACATCATAAGAAAGAAATTATAGATATAACGGAACAACCCCTGCTCGGATCGTAGAGCTCTAGCAGCCAGACGCAGCACTTGAGTAATTTTTGTTACTTTTAGACTTGCAGTTTGATGGGTTTTATTTCCTTTTCAGCGTTTGTGTTTTAAATTTTATCTCCGTTGTAGCTAGAGTAACCATAATAATTTAAAGAGCTGCCATTTTTTAAATCAACATTTTACTGCTGTAATTATCGTCTATCCATTTAGTATTTTAATGTATTCTTATCAATAATTCTCCTCAATTTCAGAATTGAATTGTTTGGCTGCGATAGACATACTAAAATAACTTATTACTTACTTAAAACAACTAATAAGTTGTTTTTGCAAATAATTTTATCTTACCATTATGAACATTTGTTTTGTTTAATTCTCAATGTTATTAAAATGACATTTGGCTCGACATAATCAATTTCATTTTTGTTATGGATTTTGTACGATATATTTATTACTACAGCCTTCGGAGACCAGTTTTCTGGCCAGGAATATAATTCAAATTAAATCTCATATGCATAATTTGATATTCTCGATTCCCTTCACAAAGTAATTTAAAATTTCATTTGTGATAGACATTTAACCCATGTTCTTCAAGTAGCCTTGCATACCTGGTTCCGAGTTCGGGGTTGTACAACGGTGATAAGTAGCCTTGCACCTATTCATGAACGTCCCAAATGGTGTCAAGTAACTGTCTGTGCCATGTAACACCCAATTGCGCACTGTCAGCGCCAACTTCACTCTCTTATTTCTCTTGCAAAATACGCATTTGATTTCAGCATTAAAATGACGCAGCACATTCATCTTCCAGCAGAATGTTAGCTGGATTAAAATATACTTATTAAAACATAGCATTAAACATTAAGATATTACCTTAGCTTTTGACAATGGAAGATAAACACGCAAATAGATATTTGTTTAAATAATGAATACGGTTTGAATTACGTTGCAGCAACGAAAAGTATTGTTGTAAATTATACAAAAAATGATTTTTAAGTATTTATTAAAATTAGAGAAAAAATTGTACGGCAATTTAATTGATATCAATGAAAAGATAATTCATTTAAAATTCACAGATGGTATAAAAGTAATTTTTGTACTGTTATTGAGGAAAAGCGCCAAAATTTATCTTAATTTTTAATTCATTTGTTGCAGAGCTTAGATTAAAACCGGGGACCTTCGGGTCCCGAGTCGAGTATCTTAACCAATAGAAACAGGAATTCCCATGGTCCGGATGTAGATACTTGCTTATATAAATCAGAGTAAGTTGGTGCGCGCGTTGCAATACAGGAGCAACCACCAGTTTGTTTGCCCGGGTCACCACTTTGGCAGTGCTTGGTTTTAAACCTGAGACCTTTGGGTCCCGATTCGAGCATCTTAACCACTAGACAAAAGGAATCCCATGGTCCGGAGGTAGATACTGACATATACGCATCATAGTAAGATGGTGCAGCCCGGTGCACTACATCATAAAATTTCTGAAAAGGCCTCCGAGGTGCACATTTCCACTAGGGTTGGGTGATACTGTATCAACTTCATACTCTTTATCAGGTACGCAGAAGCATCAGATTCACGAAAATGATACAGACCAAAAGTATCAGGTACTCGGTATCAGTTCTTGGATTCGATTGATACCGTTGGGTATTTTCTCGGCTGATACGAAGTATCAACATGATACAAGTATCAATATTATACACGGTATAAAATTAATACATTGGATCGGTTCCTGGTTGGAATGGCTTCTAGTTTTCGGTAGAGGTATAAATGAAGTACAGGTGGTCTTGGTTTCGAAGTCATAGACGGATGCGGGGGGAAGTAGAGTAACGGATTTGCTATTATTTAAGTGAATTGGTGTAGGCGATGATTCCCGGGCTGGGATTGGTATTTGTTGGATTGATTTGTTGTGCATTAGTTTTGTGGAAAAGATTCGGTTGGATTTTATTATGGTATAAGATGGTAGGAAAATATCGATCGAGAATGATCACCGAAGTAGATAGGTACTTAGAAGAACCTTATTAAAGATCGATTAAAATAGTGGGGGAAAGAGGTATAATTTTCTGTATTTAAAAAAGCTTTAAAAATATCTTAAAAGGAGTCAGAAAACGTTTGCCTGATTGTGACATCCGTTTCATGAGAACACATTTTTTCGGTAGGGGGACTGATCTTAAATGACAAAAGAATAAGATTATATTATTACAAACTGAAAAAAATTAGCTTTTTTAAGCTATAGTTATTGAATATTTTTTATCTCTTTTTAAAATTTTTTTTTGTTGTTGCACCTTGTATGTTCTCAATGTTATACTTTTGTTAATTTATCTACGTTCCTCTTTTCTTAAAAAAAGAGAAATTTCATGTTTTTTTTGTTTTAAATTGTTTATAGTTAACTCTATACTATATTATTAGACATTAGGTTAGAAGACTATTATCTCCATCTCTAAGAAAATTGTTCGTTATCTATAGATTTGATTGTTAATTTTAATTTTGTTCTTTTTGTTTTAAAGCATTAAAAAAAAGTAAGGACTTTTACAAAACTTAAAAGACTGTTAGAAGCAGTTTAATTTTCACTGTGTTTTTTAAGTATATTTCATCGCATATTTATATATAAAAACAAAAATATTTTCTGCTTAAGCATATTTTATAAATCGTTATATTCTGAAAATTTTAATCATGTTCGATATATTTTATTAATATTAATTTTGTTGCTTGAGTTACTTATTTGTTTCGGATTAAAAAATGTTTAAAGCAAATACATCTATTTATTCGGAGAAAATTCCATTAATATTATATAAGTACTAAACATAGAAATCAAAGGTTCAAAAATGCGATAGAAAAAAAATTTATTTCAGAAAATGGTAAAAAGTAATATATATATATATATATATACGTGGTTTAAAAAACACACATATAACATATGCTAATAACGTCGCCAGGGCTGAAATATTTTATCACTACCCGATTGCCGAGTACCCAGTTCCGCCCTGTCGGCAAAGGATCGGTTACCGGCTGTATCAGGCACAAAAGTATCAAGTAAAAGTATCAGGTACAAACGAGTATCAGTATCAACCTGCACCCGGGTATCAACCCAACTCTAATTCTCACCCTCTAAGGTGAGTTTGTACCAAATTCCGTTGCTCTAGGTGTAGCGGTTTGTCCTGTAGAGCGCCAACGCACACACAGACACACACGTACAGACATACACACACATTCTCCTTTATTATTAGTAGAGATTCAAATAAACAAATAAGAAGTAATGAAATATTCTTGCACACAGATGCATCTCTGTGAGTAAAAATACGTTGTATGGAAAGTTAATGCATTATAATTTTTATTGAAATCATCTCGACGTGGCGCAAAGCCTTCCAGTGCATTTGAATGACAGTTGCTGCAATAGCTCGAGTGTTGACGCCTAAGTCCTAGTAGCCGTCATCGGCCACGACCCGACCCCTTCCGATGGAAGCATGCGGTGCCAACAGCAGTGGGAAATCCCAAGCCATTATTGTACCCACCACGAAAGCGAGGTCCAGTTACTTATTAGAAGGCTTTTCATCCACTTACACGTGGTGCCCCTCAGTGGGAAAAATATAATATAATGTAATATGGAAACGGCATGGAAATATAGAAATTTGATCCCTGATCCGGAAATAATTGCAATGTTGTAAACCAAGTTGGTACAATGCAGTCTTTAACCACAGATATTTAAATTTGTGAAATATTATATGGTGAATATTCCAGATCAAAATTACATTTCACAAAAGAAAATGCTTCTGATACAAGGAAGTATCAAGATAGCTGGATTATGCTTATAAGACTGTATATTTATTCGTGGATTTATCTATGAAGCTTCTCAAGAGTCACTAAATCTCTTAATAATTTGTGTTTTCAATAACACGTTGAAAATCATGTATCAACTTTCTTCAAGCATTATTTCCCATTTTTCAAGTTTATTTTCAGTATTTTTATTTATGTAGATATCTGAAAATAGTGAAAGAAATTTAGTTAAAAGAGACATATTACCCACAAAGCATAATATTTTGCTTTTATTTAGATATTTTTCATTATACATGCTTTTCTTTTTAACATTGTGATATTCGTAACGAATAAAAAAATATATACTTGTAGAATTATTAAAATATTTAAAGAAAGAAATTAATTAGATAAAAATATCGTTTGGTCATAGAAGAAACTAATTAAAAATATCGTTTGGCATTAATTCTTTTCTAAAGGTAATAAAAATAGTTTGACAACGATATTGTCTTTTGCTAACGTTGCCTAGCAACGGAAAAGAATTATGATTATGAGATTGAACTTGGAATTGGCTGTAAGTCAGTGATTGTAACGTTTGTGATGGAAGTGTATGTGTTTGCTTTTCACGTCTGTGGTGTGGCAGACGTCCAATAAATATATTATTTTTGCTAAAGAAGGCTCCACGATTCTTCATACTATGCTGCAATACATCACAATTTATTGCACATTAAAATACCAACGCTCTTACTTGAAGAGAAACGATTTCTTTCTATGCTGTCCACGTAGTTTTATAATGTCTTTGATTATATCCAAATTACACAACGTTGACAACTGAGGAAATTGGGATCAAAGTAACATTTTACTTACAATAGGATGAGTTTTAATTTTCTTAGTAGATACAAAAATCACGTGATAGTAATTATGTTTTCTATTAGAAAGAAGGATATATTTAAAAACACAATAAAAGTAGACATAAGCTTTATTAACATTTTATTTAAATTTTTATTCCCAGTAAAGAAGACAATCTATAGAATCAATGAATATCTCGATTTGGAAAGCATAAATTTTCACGATAAATGTAAGCATTTAGCATTTCAGTTTGAAATCAGCCGCACGAAATTTGTAACTTGACGGTCATGACGGTAATCTGCTTGGAAGGCAAATAAAAGATGAGATTATTTGTGTTGTCTTGAAGGTTGAAGGATCTAATTACAGCTCAACTTATAACAACTAGAATCTATTCAAGCGAGTTTCGAACAACGACTGTTGAAGCTAAATTTGTCCTTTCGTTAAAAATTTATTTAAATTTAAAATAGGAAAGGAGGGAATTATCCAGGGGTATACAATTTATACATCGTTCTTGAATTAAATTAAGCGTGAAACTGGATACTGGGATGAATTCGAATATGACCGGAAGGTGAAAAGTTTTAAGCGAATAAAATCTGGGGGCACTGTTTAAAAGACGCGTGGAAAGTATAAATGTAAATGTTGAATTTCGCTTTATGGTGCAGATTTCATTAATACAATGGTTAAAAATTCAAGATATCAAAAATTCGGAGAGTAGTTTACTTTTAATAAAGGAAATAAAACATTCTGAATTGCAGACTCTTCTATAAAGAAATACTTCCCGAAGATAAATTTATTCGATTTAGATTTTTTTATCTAGATTTTTTTCTCTTTCTGTAAGAGTATTTCCTTCCATTTTAGATATGTCTAAAACATTTTATCAAAGAAATTGTACAGTTTTCTTTACTATAAATTAGACGGGACCATTTATTTTTGAATGTGCTTTTTATGTACACTCATCTACGTAGGATTCTTAGAATATTTGAGAAATTTATGGATTCAGATTAACATTTGAATCCAATAGTGAAGTCTACGAATGACTTAAATGAAGAGTTTAAGTTTATAAGGAGGATAATTTAGTGCATATACTGATCGCAGGGTAAAAGCTCATGTGTTTAATAATTCTTGATTACAGATATCGTTAAATTGAAACATTTCACAGAAGATGATTTATTTCAAATTCTGATGAACTAAATATACCTTTATCAAGAAATTATCCCATGTGTTAATTCCTTTCATGTACCTTTTTATTTTAATACATGTATATATACATTGTTTTTATAAGTTCTGTTCTGAATCATTATTTCAGAAATCATTCATATATCGTTCACATGAAGAAAAGTGTCACAATGCCAATTTTTTTCAACTCTTGTAAATTTTAACTCACGTATATTCCTTCGAGCTATAATGTAACCATTTATATCAATGGTTACTTCTGGATAGAGAGGTCGAGGCAGTCTGGTAATAAAGCCAACTCTCTGTTATCTTATGGTAAGAGCAGTAAACTGTCAACCTTCAAATGCGTTTCCTGTAAGATACCCATTTTTCGTATTGTAACAGTCTTTTCTTGAGTGAAAGATATAGATTT
>BGPR01019734.1:0-11136 GCA_013235015.1 Araneus ventricosus
TGTGTATATTGATAAAAGTGGAATTAAAAAAAGGCGTTTATTTATTTGAAGCGTCAAAAAAAAGTAATTTCTATGAAACTTTTAATTCTGTGATGCAGAAGATCTTAGTTTTTGAAGTGGAAACGTCTTTCCGCTCGTTATAGTGATAGTCGGTCGAAGTTCCTTGCGTGAAAAAATACCCTCACATTTCAATTGCTTCTAAATAGGGACTAATAATGTGAAAAGAATGGTTGACCCACAACGGATAGATCATATCTGTAAGAGTTTGTCGCATAGTATTTGTTTTGCCTGTGACGTCATCTTACCAATGTAGGCGCATGCGCGTGATTGTTCTGAATTAGCTTCATGTAATATTATGGATAAGTGTAGCGTGGAAACGCGTTTACCTAGGAGGTAGATTCTGGTGTCATTTTAAAGAGCTTCAGGAGTATTACTAGGACCCAAAGTGAGACAATAAAAATATTTATCAGAATATAAGTAAAAAGCGGCATAAAATTGAAAATTTCAAACTCCGCGTGTTTTCTGATTATACCTTGTAGAGTTTTCTTCTTCTTTTGAAATGTACGAAACTTACAGAATACTTGACAATATGTAAAAGAAACATTGTATTAAAATTTGAATTCTTAAATTTGAATATTACGGGAAATATGAGTATTTGTAGTAAATACTGTTTTACTGCGCATACTCGAAATGTAGTTCTATATACTGTTAGCAGATGACGCCATAAAAAGCTACTGTTAATAAAAAATAAGAAAGACGCAGTTCGCTTCCCCGCTGTAGAGTTTTCGTTGAAACGTCGGGATAAAATCATAAAACAAATGCTTCGTATTAATATGCAATTTACTTATCAATCTCTTTAATACATTACTTACACAGATTAGTATAATGGTTACAGAATAGATAAAAAACAACTACCACAAACCCTTGCTACATGCTATATACTTGTGATTTATCTATTTTGTAACCATTATGCTACTCTTTGTAAGAAAGAGAAGTTAAAGAGATTGATAATGAAATTACATATTAATACGAAGCACTTGTTTTATGATTTTATCCCGATGTTTTCTCGAAAAATCTACGGCTCAGACCCGAACTGCGCCTTTCTTATGTTTTTTTTCTGACGCAATATCTACTGTTCACAGAACTATTATTACCAGATACCTTATTAATGAGGCATTGTTTAGCATGTTTGTAGCATATGGAATCGATTCTAAGAGGTAGAAGGAAAAGGATACTAATCCTATTTCAGAGAACAACTTTGCACTTCTACTAATTTTACCAACTCTCTTTCATCTACGGACGATAAAATAACATTAATCTCCATCTGCATATTATCTGCATGATACTGTGTTCATTTTTTTAGTGACTGATATAATTTTTCCCAATATTTTTGTGTTCACAATTTGTGCACAAATTACAGTTGTGATGCATCCAATAAGCAATCATCTCGAGTTCAGTAATAAATGAATTAATTCTAAATTCAATTCTTAATGGTAACACAGTTTTAGTCTTCGAATATATTTAAGAAATTTAGCAAGTTTGTAAGTCGGGAATTGATTGAATTATATACAAAGTACTTGACAAACCTGTAATACTTCACAAACTCGCAATACTTGACAAATCTGTAATACTTGACAAACTTGCAATACTTGACAAACCAGCAATTTTACACAATATTTTAGAAAAGCAATAAAAATGAATCTTGAAGAATTCTAATTCTCTGGGATTGCAATTTCAAGAGAGGTCTTTCATTACAGAGAACTCAAGTTAAATGAATTTCAGCTGTTTTAACTTCAAATGGCATACGGTTATTAGTCCCGAAACTTCCTGGTTAATATTGCGCTTTTAACAAAGCCTCAAAATGTTAGAACTTTCCTAATTGCTACAAGCTAATTGCGAGGCAATTAGAAAACTTAAAATTACTTGTCATTCAACTAAGTGCTTTGAAGTTTAAAGTACCTGCAACAAAGGAAAAATTCTATAGAAATACATAAATCAGCAATAGTTTGAATTCTCCGTTAAATGTTGTCATTATATGCCTAATATTAGACGCCGAAATCTCTCAACAATTGCTGATTTCTATACACTAACTCATTCATATTTAATATTAATAATAAAATATCTAGAGGATATTTATGTTTGTATCAAAAATTTATATTTCCACAATCTTGGTAAAACAATCCCACGATTTCTTACAAATCGTTCTCATGCAAATAATGTCCTATTAAGAAGCCGCAGTGTAATTAAAAAATAAATACCAATATCAGACCCACTGGCATTAGACAGTTATTTCTATTTCGAAGGAAAATTCGTTTTGCATGCCAATCAGATTTTTTTATTTAAGAACTATAACATTATGCAGTTTGAAATATGCAAATTAAGACTATAAAATGATGAAATAAATTTAAAACGAAAAACATGGGGCACATGCAATAGATAATTGATGCATAAATAGTTTATTTCAGTCACTAACAATTTTATTGCAATAGAAATGATATGAACTGTTTTGTGTGAGTATTCTCAACAACTACTCTCTACACTCCTTATTATTAAATATGGCATGCGCCCCACGTTTTTCGTTTTAAATCTGTATGGGGCTAGAAGAAATTATTTTACACTTTTTAGTCCGGTTTAGAAACGTGGTATATTAAAATTTTTATTTTATTTAAATAATTATTTTCTGCTTTTTAGTCTTGTGTGTGTGAAATTTTGCAATCGATTTTAAACATTTTGATGAGATTATGACGGAGACATGTGGTAAATTTCAGATTTATTTCAGTTTCTCTTCACCTGATCATAAATAGAAATATTTAGAAATATTTTCCTGAAAAATTAAGTTACGTGACGCAGAGACCTTCGAGATATAATGAAAAACGTACTGCGCATGCGCAAAGATATGGCTAAAATATGGGGGTGCTTCGATAATACCATGGGTCATCCATATACCCAAGACCCAAGTCTGTAATATTAAAAGTTTTCGAGATATAATGAAAAACGTACTGCGCATGCGTCATGTAAAATTTGAAATGACAAACAAACAGACAGACAAGAAAGCGAATTAATATTGCATTGTCATCTAGTTCTGAGATATGTTTGAAGTTTCATGTTCATCGGGAAGTTAGTTTAAAGTTCATTGCAAAATTTGTACCGAACAGATAGACAGACAAGAAAGCGAGTTAATAGAAACGTGGTAAAAATTGTGAATATTTTGAACCCGGCTTTGTGAGAGATCAGAATTTTAGTATTCGGCCCTGGTCAATAGAGGACCGATTCCGTAAGTTTGTTAGTTTACTTGTCGTAGGCGGGTCATTCTCATGAAAAAGGTATAATTAGCTAAAAAAATATTTTAAGAAAGTATGTAAAAAATCTTAAAAATCTTAAATTAAAAATTGCATAGATTATTTTTCAATCTTTTTTGCTTTTTAAATTTTAAAATTTTTTACCTGTCTACGAAGCAGACGTGATAGTCAACGGAACTTTAACATTTTAAACGAAAGCATAATTGAATAATTTTTGTGCAGATTTGGTACAGGTTTATTTCTTATAATTAAGCAATAAAATTAGTTATTAAAAACCAGTGCAAGAAAGCTTGACATTTTAAATAAATATCACTTTTTAAATAATGGCACTGACAGTGCTTTAGTTAAATAATATTTACAAACAATTTCAAATAAATGAAAGTCCATATTTTGCAGGAAAGTAATTAATTATATACTAGATTAAGGAATATCATATATTTATTCATTAATAAACAATCTAGTAAGTCTAGTATAAAGTTTTTTTTACTTCTCTTCTGAATTTGAGCATCTGACTGCTTTGACTTTTTATTTTTTGATATGCTAATTTTCTCTAAAAATAAATTTAGCTATTAAAATGTTTTAATACATTATTTAAGCTTTAATATTACAAATATTCTATGTGAATTGTTTACCTTAATTCTTTTCAAGAATATAATATCAATTTTAATTTTTAAAAAATACGCAGGAAAATCACTAAATTTCATAAAAAATATCTACCAAAGAACTTTTAATTAATATTATTTTAATTTATCTAACTGTGCCACGTTTTTTGAGATTTTGTCTCTCTCATTGACAATGACATCCTCTCTGTGGAGATGCTGTGTCCACGGAATAGACAAAAACTAAGTTTTGATTTTTAAAGTGCTTGGTGTTTACGTGGCTAAATTGGTACACTTATTTTTATTCAATTCGATACTAAACCTATCAAAATTTTGTAATTTAATTTCAAATTAGATTTTTCTTAACTTATTTATGATGTTCACAGATGCTGGGAACTTTACCACGCTCTAAATGGAACTAAGAAATTGGAATATATTCAATAAATTCGCAATAGAACAAAACTTTTTCCATAAAGAACAAATTGGCTGCCACTCTTATAAACACTTTCATGATGATTTGACATGAGCTGCCATTTATGATATTTTTTTAAAGTTATTTTCCTTGTAAACGGATGGAGACGCATTTGTCTGAGGACAAAGTGTAAAAATTAATTTCGGAGTAAAAGTTTTTTTTAAAAAAATGTTAATTTTTAACAAGAGACTTTAATCTAGTTAATACTGAAAAAAATACAATTTTTTTTAAAAAAATTGTCTGAGTTTCAGTAAATATTATTTTGAATTTCATGTGTATGGACGTCCACGGAGGGGCCTTTGGTCTTATATGCATTGAAATATTGAGTTAGATAGTCAAACTATTTTAGTAGAAACGTATTGAATAGCTTTCTTAAAACTTAAATTATACATATGAACAAAAATATTCGGACATTTGTTGCACTTTCTAATTTTTATCACCCCGTGACTGTAAAAAGCATCCTTTCTTGAGAATGACCCAGGCCTATGAAGATAGCTAAAAAGGCATTATACCATCGCAAACTGATTTCAAAAACGAAAGCAAAATATACACAAGTAATCTAAGACTTAAACCACGCTTATTGGAGGATTGAATACAACATATTTTAAGTGCATATCACACAGTTTTTGAAAATAATTGAAAAAGACGATGTTTCAGAATACTACAGTCTGAAATATGGAGCATAAGTTTTATCTTCATTGAGTTAAACAGAAGTCTTATCTTATTATTTTAGATATTTTAATTTGATCAGAGACTCTTAATTCATTAGAGTATATGCACCTGTTTTCCAAAGTTTAATTTGTTCTAACAGCCTATATAAGAAGCCTGAATATATCCAAAGAATCCTGAAGTTAAACATAATCAATATCTATATACGTTTTTGTTTTGCTAAATTATATTTACTTACCGGTTTAGAATTGTGATATTTTATTTCCATGCTAAGTAAATGCCCACGTGATTTTTGTTTCAATAACACTGCGCTGCATGAAAATCGGCCCCGACACCATTCCTGCAAATTCTTATGTAAAATGACCCCCTGAATCCGAATATGACCCCCATTTTGCCCCATCACCCACCGTTTTCTCGGGACGCCCCCCCCCATTTTTATCACTGTCCGGTAATTTTATGGCCATGAATTTGATTTGGAGGGGACAAACAACTATTTTAACCGGTAAATATCTTCTGAGGGGCTACAGAGGTGAAAAGTTCTGAAATATTAACATTTGCAGCAAGGGGGGGGGGATTTGGGAGGGATTTGTCCCTTTAAATTTTAAAAAAATCAATAAAAATTACCGGTTTTTCTGGGTTTTTTTCGCAATTTTTTCACTTATTTTCTACATATTCCAGCTTCCAGCCACCCCTTTTCCTCACCCAAACACCCCACATAATAAAAATATATAGCAGCAATTTTGGCTGAAAACGGGTAAGGGGGAGAGGTCCCGAAGCCCTCACAAGAAAGTTTGGAAGATTCACTGTGCAACATTGCCGCTCTTTATTTTTATCACTGTTATGTAATTTTACGGCTATGAATTTGATTTGGAGGGGGGAAAGGATTATTTTAACACTTAAATTTAAAAATAAAAATATAATATATAATAAATAAAATTAATGTATGCAAATAAAGTTTGGAAGTTTCACTGTACACAACGTTGTCGCTTTTGCACATCAAACTCGGATTAAGCAAACAGTTTGTGAAAGCAATGGATAAGACAGGTGATGGATTTAACTTTTTGAAAACTAAATTTCCTCGTCTTAGTGAGTCTAAAATTAAGGAAGGAATTTTCGTGGGCCTCCAGATTAGACAACTTTTTAAAGATTCAACGTACTATATTATAAATTACATTTATTATATTTTATATTATATTATATATTATTATTATTATTTATTATATATTATATTTTTATTTTTAAATTTTTTGTGTTAAAATAATCCTTTTCCCCTTCCAAATCAAATTCATGGCCTTAAAATTACATAACAGTGATAAAAATAAAGAGCGGCAACGTTGTACAGTGAATCTTCCAATTTTTCTTGTGAGGTCTTCGGGACCTCTCTCCCTTACCCGTTTTCAGCCAAAACTGTTGCCTTATATTTTTATTATGTGGGGTGTTTGGGTGAGGAAAAGGGGTGGCTGGAAGCTGGAATATGTAGAAAATAAGTGAAAAAATTGCGAAAATAAACCAGAAAAACCGGTAATTTTTATTGATTTTTTAAAAATTTAAGCGAACAAATCCCTCCCAAATCCCCCCCTTGCTGCAAATGTTCATATTTCAGAACTTTTCACCTCTGTAGCCACTCAGAAGATATTTAACGATTAAAATAGTTGTTTTCCCCCTCCAAATCAAATTCATGGCCATAAAATTACCGGACAATGATAAAAATGGGGGGGGGCGTCCCGAGAAAACGGTGGGTGATGGGGCAAAATGGGGGTCATATTCGGATTCAGTGGTTCATTTTACATAAGAATTTGCAGGAATGGTGTCGGGGCTCGAAAAAAAAAATTTTTGCAGCGCAGTGTAATTAATACTTTTTATGATCTTTTTGTTGATCCTTTCATCTATTTGCAAAACTCTGGTTATTTACCACCGCCTTAGTTGAAGTTCTCCATTGTTAGAGAATCACAAAGGTTTTAAGTCCACGGTAGGTTGAAAGATTGTGAGAATTTTCTCAAACTATCTTTACCTCACAAAATTGAAATTTTTTCCATCTTTCAAATTTTAACCTGTGAATTTTATAAATTTTTAGAATACAAATTTTTCCAAATATATATGATAAACTAAGTGATAAGAAAGCATGGCCTTTATAAAATCTCTTAGTAGATTTCATTATGAAATTTTCTTTTGCCATTATTATGAAAATATTTCTATTAATTTGAACAATTTGAATATTATGAAATTATTTTTCACAATATTTCAATCGTTCATATCAACGTGTAGAATATTGGTCGGTTTGATACTTGCATGATAGAACAGAAAAAAGTGCTTCGACGTGGGAGAACTTACTGAGTAATGGAAGTTAAGTCACTTCGGCAAAACATGTTTCAGTGAAGGGACTTATAACGTATAGTTAGAACAGAAGTGTCCCTATTCAGCGTATTAAACAGAAAAAAGAAAAAGAGAACGTAGAACGTAGGAAAAAATATCATAAGAACGCTCAATATTATTTGTACTCGGATTCGAACCTGGAGATACGAATGAAGCAGAACGAAAATAAATAAGAAACTTATGCAGATTACGGCTAGTATAAACCATTGCCATACAATAATTCAATTACAATCATGATAGTTAGAACAGAAGTGTCCCTATTCAGCTTATTAAAGAGAAAAAAGAACATGAAAACGTAGAACGTAAGAAAAAATATCATAAGAAAGCAAAATATTATTTGTACTCGGATATGAACATGGGGAAACGAATGGAGCAAAAAAAAAAGAATAAGAAGAAATTTATGCCAATGGCGGCTAGTATAAACCATTGTCCTACAATAATTCAATTACAATGATGTTCGTATTAATTGCAAATTCTAAAACTGTAATGCGTAATGGAAGCTTCTTACAGAAAATTTTCCCAATTATTATTTTGAATCCATTTCGAAAAGTTTGGATGTTTGTGTTTTTATTTTCCCACTTTCTTCTGAAAATATGCTTTTTGGTGTACAGATCTCCTTTGTCTTTTGTTTGGGAAATTTCGGGCTAAAAGAAGCTATTTTTGACGTAAAGCAAGCTTCTTACAGAAAAATTTCCCAATTATTATTCTGAATCCATTTCGGAAAGTTTGGATGTTTTTGTTTTTCCTCTTTTTTTTGCAAATGTGCTTCTTGGTGTACAGATCTCCTTTGACTTTTGTTTGGGAAATTTCGGGTTAAGAGAAACTATGTTTAGCGTAATGCAAGCTTCTCACAGAAAGATTTCCCAATTATTGTTTTGAATCCATTGCGAATAAACTTCTTAGCCGAAAAAATGGACTAGAATGGAATCCTGGTTTGCTTTTGTCTTTTTCAATTACCTCTGAGTTTATCGTTGCTTTCTTTGTATGATATTGATCTCAATTGTTCTCTGTTTTTTTTTTTGTTTTGCTGCTGCAATTGCTCGCTACTTACGATTGCTTAAATTTTATTTTCTGAACTTTATCCTCTAAATTTTATTGTTTATAAATAACTCTTTTGCTGTTCTTGTTTAAAGTTGAAGATAAAATTTTATTTTATCTTTAAGTTTATTCTAATTTTTCTAGTTGATTGTTTTTAAGCTCTAATAATTACAATATATACAGAAAAGTTAATTTATTTCAGGCATCTAACACAAAGCGTAACGTCTAACACAAGGCTTAATAATAGGCTAAGAAAAATAAAATCCAATGCAATTTTTCGTACGAGTTTTCTTAATTTTTTCCTTCTTTTGTCATTTGCTTGTTCTTGTTCTTCACCGATATTTGAGTACATTCAATCAATGTTTTTTTTCCTCTGCCTTATTCTAAACAGTGACAATTTAATTCTAACCTTCCAGAATTTCTTCAGGAAAAATCGATCACAACTAGCTCTTTCTAATGTATCAAAGCAGAAAATAGCAGCCTTTTCTGTGAAGACATTCTCCCTCACTTCATGATTGATACATATTCAATATCTCACTTCTATTTCCTTACAAAGAATCCTCATTTTTGTTAAATATCCGGTTGATTTGTCGACAAGATCCCTTTGTGCTGCCTTAAGAAAACCATCGGCGTAAGTGATCTAATTGACAGCTAGATTCCCTAATGCATCCCAATTATCCATTTCGAACGTCGGGCAAGAGGGAGGAATTTGCCGGATCCCGCACAGACATCGAATTCCGATGGCCATTTACGGAGACGTAGGACCTCCCCTCCTTGTTTTAATCGAACAGCTGAAATTAGATGACTTTCGATCCAAATTGCCGGAGAAGCACCGAAGTCCAGAAAGGCTCTGGTCGATCGTTCCAACTTTCTGTCTTGATGTCTGAATAGCGATTCGCCCTGGTGGTGCTGATGGGGAGGAGGTGTGTTGGGTTTAAAGGAACGATGGAAGATTCTCTGAAAACTGGTTTTAAATTTCGGGCCAATGTATTATAATATTTGGCAATTTTTCTCGACAATTATATTTCCTTTGTTCATAGAGTAAAGGATAACATATTAACCATATTTTTCATTTTTATCCACTATTAACCCTATGAGCCCTATCCCGCCTCAGAACGCCCCATTCGACAGAGGCCGGACTCAGGCGGCTTCGGGCGCCTGAGTGAATTTTACGGGAGAAAAGTGGTTCCTTTCTTTGTTGACAATTGATCGCTCAAACATTGGTGTGGTCCTGCTGGAATTTCTGTAAAGAACGGAAGGATTTCATTCTGTTTTCGTGAACGTAAATTTACTTCAGTTTTTGAAGTACTGGAATTCTCACTCTAGACAGGTTCAGAGAGTTAAACTGTCCTTTTCTGGAAAAGGTGAGAAAATATGTGCAAATATTCTGATATAAATCCTAGGGTTATGTTTGATTGAAAGTAGAAAGAGACGGAGTTTATTTTCCTTTAACAGACGTGTTTTTCGACTATTTCAATGGTCATAAATATTATTTACTGCATTTCTAGACTTATTATTTCAGCCTCTTTCAGCCGTTTTATTATCACTCAACTTTTTCAGAGACTTCCACAAACGGATATCACACGTAACATTTGATAACATCTAACAATGTTATGGTTCATACAAGAAATATTTAGAACTTATATCAATGAAAATATTAGAAAACAATTATTAGAATTATCTTTTCGATTGATGATATTTTCTTGGATTTTCTAAGCATTTAGAAGATAAATTGAACATTCGCATGAAACTAACAAAGAAAATTAAAAAGGTTCAACCCCCCCAAAAATGGTAAATAAGACGGGAATTTTTATTTATCAAGAGAATGCTAAGACAAATTGGTTAGACTAAAGTATGCGGATCGGTTTCGATGCTAAGTTCGTCAAAATCACGGGAACAGTTAACAGACTCGCAGAAAAGAAAAAAGTTTCAGAATTACCACATTTGGAGAATAAACAATAATATATTTGGAGAATAATAATAAAAGACATTCCATTTTGGCGATTTCATAGTTTTTTTAAGTTTTCTCAGACTCGTGAGCATGTTGGAATTAATTATTTCTCTTTCTTCCTAAAAGCCTTTCAAAACTTTCTTCAACTGAAGCATTTGCACTTTGAATTTATCTCATTTTATAATGTCGATAACATTTAACAGTATGGTTAAGATTCATGTGTTACTCATCGAAAATAAGATTCAAACTAAATCGGACGCATATTTTACATTCAGAAAGTAAAATCACATGACCCATCAATTGCAATAGATGTCAAATCCTACAGCTAAATATTGCGCTTTTTGGAAGCCACATACACTGTAAAAAATATCCGTTTTTTTCACGGACTTTTTCCGTATATTTGACGGTTTAAAGCTGTTTTGTTGACAAAACGGATTTTCACCGTTTTCCGTTCCAGCCATAAACGATTTAAAACCGTCAGTGCAAATTCTATTTTTCTTCATACGGTATTGCGGAAAGCAATACCGTACAATTAAGAAAAGGGAAAGTTATCGTACTTTCTGTACGATAACTTTCCCTTTTCTTAAATGTAATTTTATTGCATTCATTTTATTTTCAAATCGAGTTCTGTATCATCACCGGCCCTATTGCATTCATTTCATGTTTTCAATAGGGTTCCATCTCCGTAAACTTAAAACACGTGTTCTGGCAATAGTTGATTTTTACACTACTAGG
>BGPR01019734.1:11146-28782 GCA_013235015.1 Araneus ventricosus
AGTCGATGACGTCACTTACTTCGATGACTTAATTTCATACGGTAAAAAACCGTTGTGACTACGGATTTACTTCGTAACTTTTACGGGAAAAACTTGTTCCTGTATGGTAAAAAACCGTTGTGCCTACGGATTTACTTCGTAACTTTTACGGTTTCGCACAACCAACCCAGCTGCCAGTTTAAAACCGTAAATTTTACGGGATTTTTTTTGCAGTGTAAGAGAAATATTTAGATAGAGTGAGCGACATTTGAAAAGGTTGCATAGGGCAATGAGCAAATATAGCATTTGGCAAGTATAATCTAGCTCTTTGAAGTGTTTGTCCCTGAAACTAATTTATAGTCATGGCAAAGGCAACTTTCACTGGGAATTGTCTTCTGGGATTTTGGAGAAAGGCATGGTTGGGCCGGATGGGTGACTTTATTTCGTGGTATGGCAACACTTTTTCCAAAGTCAATTAACCGAGTAGTAACAGTGCATTCATGCAGATGCGAGACAATTATGCTTGCCTCATTCATTAAGCCCCATTGTCTGATCAACGTATGGCAATAGCGTTTTTCTTCAAAATTAACTAATGCGTTGGCAAGTCTGATGGGTCTTACTATTGTTACAAACATGGAAAGTCGCTTCCCAGCAATGCAAATCTTATGGTTGGGAAGAGAGTTTTACAAGGTTAAGCATGGAGTGACCTCAGCGACTCTTAGGGCACCCATGACCTTGGCGACCATTTCGGCGATTTCGCGACAAATTTGGCGACCTTGGCGACAAATAGATTATTCCCGAAAATGCAACCCTTTTCTCGATATTTCTACTAGGAAAGGGAATACACGAGAAAACACCATGTGACGTCACGGCCTGTCGGACAGAATATTTAAGGACGGCGCCTAGATCAGTCTTGTCTGGATCGACGTGGATCGCCTTGGAGCGCGAATGCCTTTGGAGTTCTACCCGCAGTGCGAGCTGGTGAGCTGAGCGCTATTGAAGGTGCAGTTATTGTCTACTAGTTATTAGTTATTTGCTGACTGTTGTGTTGTTAGGTAACAAAGTGCTGAACTTTTATTACCTGCGAATTGTTGTCTGTTTACATTGGTAATCTGTGCAAGAACTATTGTTTCCTGTACCTGTGCTACGTGTTTTCCTACATATTTGTAAATAAATCTTCATTCTCCATTATCATGCATGTTGGACTGTTTACACCATACACCCACAGCAAGACATTTTGCAACACTATTGAAGAAATCTAGAGGATGCAATTGGCTGTCAGTCCCCTCGCCGAATTGTAAGGAATCTGCAATCTTCTACGTTTTCCTCAATGTGTTCGTTCATTTCTTTTGCGCATTCGTTATTTTTCCAATATAATATGGCTGCTCTGATAAAGTCTCTGAAATCGTTGGCATTATTTTATTTGCATTGTTAGATAGAAAAAAATGACATGAGGCTGTCTTTTTCAAACTGCCTCTGATATTAAAGGCATAGGCTAGTTTACTCGCGTGACTCTTTTGTTCCTCGAAGTTACACTCAATTCTCTTTCGTTTTTCTGAAATACTAATTTATGGAAAATTGGCGAAATAAAATGAAATTTGCTGTTTCTTTCGTTCAATCTCCTACTGCTTCTTTTGTTCCTTTTCCTGCTGTTTCTTTTGTTGCTTCTCCTGCTTCAACAAGTCTTTTCTTAACTTCTCTATATCTCATTTGGAATTTTCTTCTTTGTAAATTTACATTTGGAGCCATTATTATTGTATTAGATTTCTAGAAACAAAATTTTCAACTAAACCACGAAATCCCGCTTGCGGAAACGTGGCAAGCGAGAGCGTCAGCCAATTGCGAGCGCACTCCTCATGCGTATGACGTCACCAATTCATGCGTATTTTTGCCCAACTTTCCGACTCAGTAGTCGCTGAACTACAATTCCAATTTTCATTTTTTTTTTTGTAATTTCTGTTGTTACCCTTTATCTCTAAAATAAGACATTAGATTTGTTTTCAATATATGCAGTTACCGTGATATAGAAGATCTCCCATACAACATTTTTTGTGGCGTTCTGGCGTGTGAATCAAATTCCTTCCTGAGACCCCAATGGGAGGAGCGTAGTTCTACGTTAAAAAGTTAAAGAAACAAAAATGTTATAAAATAACATTATAACATTGGAACATTGAATACAAATAACGCAGCACGCGCCGTGATTTTAAACAGCACGAACGCTATCCAAACAGCACGTATTACTATAATTTAAGCATTTTTCCAATTACCGAGATACGTTGAGCAAATAAATGTTTCACTTATATTTTCAGCACGTGTCTCACGACCTAGATTAAGTTTATCGAAATGATAATTTTTCCTGTAGCTTAAAACTTTCTTTCAACTAAAATGAAATTATTTTCAAACAAACAATATGTTCAAACGCAAGGTGAGAATACTCTCATTGAAGTTAGTTAAGAAATACATCCAATGTTACCATATCCATCGTTGTAGGCTTAGTATTAGCAAAAAGAGGGATATTGACAACGGAAGCAATATATCAAATATTTACAAACTTATTGGTTCTTTGGACAGGGAAAATATTAGGTACATTTATTTGTTGCTTGTCTTTAGGGTTCGATTAAAAGTACACTTCAAGCAATAAAGAAACCATTGAAGCATAGTAAGGTAGGCATTTAATGAATTCTTCTCTAATTTAATATAGCTTAAAATATCATATTTCTCAGAGAATAGTTTCGGAAACTATTGTCTGAAAAAAAATGCAAAAATCGTAAAACATAATTTCAGAAGGAAAGAAAAAAAATCAGTAATAAAAAATCTAATATTCTCTGACATAGAATATTAGTTGAAAATATCATGCTGGTCGTTTATGATTTTTATGGATATCTAGTTGTAACATTTCGATTTATAGTGCAAAAGCAGAATGATTTCTGACGTTCTTTATAAGAAACCCTTTTATGGAAATACGTGAAAATGCCGAAGGGGAAATACTTCGAATACTTTAATACACTATTCAAATAGTATAATGTGTTTTAAACAAATCATATTAGGTATGTGGTTTTGCACCTTCTCAGCTTGCGCTTTTCTGTGGTGCGTTGAATGCATTGCTCTTCATGATTTCCAGAGCTTTCTCAATTATTAATGACGTTCAATTGACCCAAGTTCACCAACCGTGATTAATAAAGGAAATAATTCGTCAGCGTGCTTCTAAACAACTTACAGCCTTTTGTGTTCATTAGACCTTGAAATGCATTTCGCAGAATAAGATCTTCCACAGAAAGTGCTGCCTTATCCTTTCTCACCAACTGCACTTCCACTTCTGGGGTCGTAAGGTTACTTTCACGTTTGGGTTTCTGTTATGGTGAAGGTTGGCAACCTTTCAATCGTATAGAATCATTTTGAGAATTACATTCATGAAAACAATACCTACGGACCCGCAAATCAGCAGCTTGAATCACGAAAGATACATTTTCGAAAATTGATACTAATTTTGTTTGCAGATAAAAGTTAATTTATTTCTGCTTTGTTTAAATGTTTATGTATTAAGATTCACTGTTATTATCTTTTCCTGAATGTCGCAATAGTCATTTGAATCCTAAAATACAATTGTTAGAGCAAAAAATAAGTGATTTTTAACACTCTTACGTTTAACCCTCTGATTCCTAACACCACTGGAATAGAGGGACCTCAATATACGAGAATGCCCGAGTTTCTCTTTTAAAGATAAGAGAAATTCACCTCCCCCTCAAAAACCATAATGACAGATGGCACTGTCCTAATTCTAAGAAAATCCCCCTTTTCCCCCAATCCATCAGGGCGAAACACTCTAACGAAAAAGCGCGAGCCGCGGGTGAAAAATCAATACATTTAACGAAAAGGGGTGGAATTTTCGCAGTGATATTTCGGACGGCCATCGTCATTTGCTTGAAGAGAAGTTTGGGACATTCTCTTATCGATAGAGTTAAATTGTCATTTTTCTTTTGTCAAACAGTGTGATGAGATTTGAAATGTCTTTAACTCGCATATGCAATAAAATCAAAATACAGTGTGTCCGTAAAGTGATGGTGCAGTTATGAACGCTTGTTGTAACGAACAGAAACGAGACGAACGGATGAAACTTGCGCTACATTGGACAGTATCCCAAAGAGTGTCTGTGGTGCAACGGTGTGCGCGCGCAGGTGATGACGCAACACCACTCACCGTGCGGAGCCGACTGTGACGTCAAACATCTACCTTGACATGTTGCAATTGTATGCAGTTCCACATTTTCCAGAAGGTGTCATCTTTCAACAGGACGGCGCTCCTCCACACTACGGCAACATTGTTCGTGAGTTTCTGGATACAACATTCCCCCAGCGGTGGATAGGCAGGGGTGTTGTCATGGCATGGCCACCATTGATGTCTTATTATTAAACAATATTGGTTTCATTAAATCAATCAGAAACAAAATGGTGGAAATAAGCATTACAGGAACTTAATTTTGAAATGTATGTGCAGAAGGGATGACTGCATGTGTGATTCATTGTTAATAAAAATGATTTTGTAAATTAAATATATTAGATACAAAAGAGAATCTTCAATTTCTCCCAATCGATCTTCCCATTTCTACCTTGAAGACAAAGGTATTAAAACAAAATAAGGAAACTTTTAACTGTGATAAAGGTAAAAATACAATAATATTAACAGAAAACGGATGAAAAAGAAAGAGGAGGAAGAAGAATCTGGTGGATGATGTCATCAGAGGCCTCCGTCCATGCAGATTCAAAATTAGAATAGGTTTTCTGTGGTGGAAAACGACTTAAGTTCGAAATATTTTTTCGTCTGTGGCCTGAACCTATTCCAGAAAAAATTGGAAACAAAATAAGTAAGAAAACATGCATCCACAGAGAAAGAATTCAAAACAGTCTTTTAAACATAATCTAAAAAATAGGGCTTAAATATCTTACCTCTCTTGGTTGTGGAATGAAAAGACGCTTAATACAGTAAACTTTGTTTATAGGTGTGCGCACCTATCTTCATCTAGTGAGGGATACACTAACTAAAAACCTGAGAATTTTTTTCATGTTTTCGTACAGTTTTTTTTATAGTTTTTATTTTGTTTTTAAGTATTTCAAAAATTTTGTAAATGTTTTAATGCATTTTATAATATTTGCTTCATTTTTTTTATAATTCAAAACAATTTCCAGTGGGGGCCTTTACTAAAATGTCAGAAGGTGTGGCATGAGTATTATAGCTATTTCCAGCACAATGGAGAATTTTAGACGTAAAAAATTAATTTAATAAAAACATAAATCAATCCTTTCCTTATTTTGTTTTAATATTTTTGTCTTCGCATTTTTTCCTGGATGATGCTGCACTTGCGCGCACCAGATAAATTTCTTCTATTATTGTTATTTTGTCTTTATTAGATATTTTTTCTACCTTGAAGACATATTTATTGGTTGACCATGAATTTTTAAGAGCCACTGATGAGCAATATCTTTTTGGCACATAAAATATATATTGCATGTGTCTTAACTTATAAAATAACATTCATGATTGTTTAAAAGAATATACAAAACATTCAAACTTGGTTCTATAACAAAACTTAATAAACTGAAACGAATAAATTAAGTTAATTTTAATTAATGATTTGCATTAATTAAAATATATTATTTTATTCGTTTTCAAACTTCGTTTAGTAGTGGAATAAAACTACTACGAAGTAATCTTTTTTATTATCAAGAGATTGCTTAATAAAATCCTTCCACCTCAAAACTCATCTGAATTTTTAAAATAATGGTTATAATAAATTTAAACTGATGATTTCAGCAACTATGCTATAAATCCATAAGTTTATTTCCGTATTTTATATTGCCTGCAATTCTCTAGAAATTAACAACAGAAATTTGAGTGTTTGATCATTTTTAAATACCTTCAAAAAATTGAATTATATCTAATTTTCTGATAAGTAGTAAAACAAATAAAAATTAATTAATCTCAATGAGTTGCATTTTGAACTTATTATCTCTTTTATAGCTTCCCAATTAAATTACATATTACTTACAATTATTATTTTTAATTCATTTTAATTTGACAAATTTTTGTTTCGTGTATGTGTGAATGTAAACTATGCACTTTAACTAACTCTTATGGAACAATAGAAACCATCTTTCATTCGAACGAAGACGACATCCTTTACGCATTGTTGGATATTCCACTTTTATCTCAAATTCAGCCAATTCCATATCTACTATATAAATCTCACTATAAGACAAAAGAAAAATCTTCCAAAGTCGTCGAGGTAATGCAAAGCTTTCAGCTCCGATTCTAAAAGTCCTTCAATATGCCTCGCACATTCGGTTCCTCACAATGAAATCTCCTGGCACAAATATCCCTCGTTTCTTGAGTGAAAAATGCAAATCAATTTGAAGAACCTCGCTTTCTCGGTAGAAAACATGTTTCTTCGCCCAGGTTTTCCTTGGGGCTTCGTAATTCTCCATTGGCTTCATTTTCCCAACATCACGATCTTTTGTTCACTGAAGACTTTAAAGGTAAACACTGATTCGAAGAGTTTCAGACATATGGCCTTTAAGAAGATACTGGAGCGTGTGATTTTTAAAAGTGGGTATTGGCCTTATTTGCATGGGAACAGACTTCTTTCAGAGCACACTCTGGATTTCTGTGTTCACTTGTGTTCTAAGATTTCAGATGAGACTTCGTGCTTAAGTGATATCTCCTCGCGATTGTTCAGCTTTAGGCAAGTGATTCAACGCTTTCGATCTCTATAGTTAGGCACTCAGGTCTTGATAAAACAGTGCAAGAATTTATTCTACGGAATTCAATTTGAAATGGTAGATACCTGCAGATATATTCGTAGATGATTTACTATTTTCTTCAACAGTTCGGGCTTCAATAAATATAAATAGCGCATGAGAGCTTTAAAAATAATTCTGTTAAAAGAAATTTAAACTTCTAGCATTGAGCGATTTTTTTGGGTTTTTTTCCCGAATTGTCAATCTTTTATATATATATACAGTGTTTAATTAACGTACAACTTTTAACTGAAATAACTCTTGAGTCGTTATAGATAGCACTACAAACATATTTTTATTGAAAAGAAAGTTGAAAATGATTTTAATGCAGAATATTTTCAAAATGAGAACCGTCAGAGGTGATACAATAGCGCAACCCAGTCACAAAGTTGTCAGTTACAAGTTTAAGAGTTATTCTTTTAATGCTTGCAAACAAGTCAGTTATGGACCTTTTGAGGTTAATAAGGTCTGCCGGCTTCTTCTTGTACTCTTGTACACCAAATCTTTCATATGACCCCAATGAAAGAAACCACATGGATTCAGATCTGGCGAATAAGGTGGCCAATGCAATGCTTATCAGGTCTCTTACCATTGCTCTAGACGGCTTAGTTTGATTTCTGAATGTTTTAGACTACTTCCGTAGCAATAGTGTGGCATTTTCGCCACATAAATACCAAATTTTAACAAATAAACATACGATTTTCAGTTGAATATGACACTTTGGGAAACATTTTCAAAATGGCGTGGAACTGATACAAAACAAATTCCTTTTACGCCCTCTGTCACTGCATGCATTCGTGGCGCCATCTATTGAGACTCTGAGAAGTTATTTCAGATAAAAGTTGTAGGTTAATTAAAAATGGCCTCGTATATGCAACGCTTGGAAATAATTCCAAATATTTCTTGCAAAAGAGCGAACAGTTGTCTTTATATCCAATGCTAAATTAGCGTCACTTCCCGAATTAACCCCTTAACTCTTTTTCCCGAACGCCACTGGTGCATCAATTAATGTCATTCTTAAACTTGCGGGTTATATTTTCACCAATGTCAAACCTTTAAACAGAAAATAGTCCTGTTTTGAATCTTTGCTTCTTGTTTGACCCCTGATGAAGCACAAGAAGCCGAATTCTTCCATTTTGTTTTTTCACGATACAAAATTTAACTCGACACAAAAATGCTGGGTAATCCACTAACATCTGTGGACATGTATTTGAATCAATAGGGCAACTCACCCCCAAAACATAAGTGGGTCGTCTAATTAGATAATTGATACAAAACCCTACTTTTAAGGGGTTGAGAAAGGCATGATGGTTTTTGCGAGAAATTCTCGACTTCTTGATTAGAGGGTCGAGAGCTTTGTATTCTATTGTTTGGAGGATCCACCGTGTATACTGCCCTGGTGATCGCTTAATACGTCGAGTCATATGACCACGGTTAATGGTACGAATATTAGCCCTTGTGTTGTTTCAAAGCGAGGCGTTTATATAA
Source organism: Araneus ventricosus (assembly GCA_013235015.1). Taxonomy (NCBI): domain Eukaryota; kingdom Metazoa; phylum Arthropoda; class Arachnida; order Araneae; family Araneidae; genus Araneus; species Araneus ventricosus. The sequence goes on from BGPR01019734.1 coordinate 19,405, forward strand.
CTAAACGAAATCAAACCCCGTATTGAGTGTAATAGATGAAGAAGTGTTGTTATCTAAGTCAAAAAAAGAGTGTTTTTGGCCATATATTATTGCTATAATAAAATTCTAATAATATTAATGCCAAACAATTTTTTTTATTTTTAAATTACACATTATTTAGTATTGCATTTTTGATAGGTGCCAAGGGTTTAGAGTGATAATTCATTTATAAGCATTAAGTGGATGTATTAATTGAATCTGCTGTTGCGTAAACTAATATCATTAGTAAAACTAGCTTCAATTCCGTCGAATATTTAGGTAGGGAATTATACAAAATCAAAAAAGTGAAAGCTGAAGCACTTTTACTTTTGCGTGGCATAAAAATTACATCATTCTTCAGGACAAGAAGCACATCTAAGTTGATTCGGAGTTAAATGCAAATAAACAGAAGTGCCTTGTGTTCATGTACAATAATTTTGACCAGATAAAAGTGTTAATTTAGTTGACTGAAATAAAAATTTCAACTTATTCTGTGCATTACTGTTAACTCCTTTTTTAAAAAATTTTAGTCTTTTTCCTTATACAGGGTTCCCACTTAAATAAAGCCCCCCCCCCTTTAACTTCAGAACTACGGCAGCTTTAGTCATGAAAGTAGTGTCTGGGTAAAGTAAAACCTCTATGTTCTATGTGATGAGACAACTGAAAATGCCACCTGGTGGCAAACTTCGGAGTTAGCGTTCCTATCTCGAAAACGGTAGAAAATAGAGAGCTAATGACAATTACAAAGTTGCAAAGAGTTATCGAGTTAGTACAAAAAGACACTTTGTGCATATTAATACTAAAAACAGAACACTTAAACTTCACATTTTATTGTTCGCGACTTCCGCAACTGTGACGTCACAAAACGGGTTAAAGAGAGGAAAAAAACAATTAGTTATCACAAAAGATACCTTTATTTCCGGTGTTCAAAGTACGCACGAGCACAAGCAACAGTAATACGTCATCGAAAGCCCTGCAATGTTGTCGGAAAGGTCCATTCACCTGCTGTTTGAGTTATTCCCACAGGAAATGTATAATGAGGTCATTTCCCCCCTCCCCCGAAAAATAACCTTTTCTCCTTTTGGTCATGTCTTGTGATGTCACAATTTTTGAAAAAGCGAAAAAACAAATGTGCATTTTAATTTTTCTGTTCTTCGTATTAGTGTGCACACAAGGTGTCTTTTTGTACTAAAACGATAACGCTCTAAAACTTTATTATTCATATTTTCCCTCTATTTTGTACCCTTTTTGAGATAGGAACGCTAACTCCGAAGTTTGCCACAAGGTGGCGTTGTAATTTGTCTCATCGCATAGCGCATTGACGTTTTACTATACCTAGACATTACAAACTTGATTAAAGCTGCCGTCGTTCAGAAGTTAAAGTGGGATGGCCTTAATTTAAGTGGGAACCCTGTATAGTAAAAATTGCACGTAATTCAGAATTGTTGACTGTAGAATAGTTAAAGATACTTAAACTTGTTTAATGAATATTTCAAACTTCAAGTTTAGTGAAATGTTTACGGTCGTTTTGAAAACATGCGGGATCCAGACGAACAACAATTTTTCGCTTCTACTACAAACTTTTTATATTTTATTTCAGCTTATCTAAAGTTAAGCCAAGTTAGTAATATTTACAGGTTGTTGGATGATCTTTCTGGGAAAATATTTACACCTTTCAGTAGGAAAACAAGTGATGAAATATGAGGAAATTTATTTATTTGTGAATATCGCCTGCCCTAGAGTTATATTTTTCATAAATAAATAACTGATCGCCTTTAATGACTTGTTTTCTTAAGCGATATTATGATTTTTTGTTTCATTCTTGAGCTGTCGCGCTTCTATTAAATAACTTTAAAAATTTCCGCTATGTCATAAAAGAAATGATATGGTAGACGCTATGTATGAGTCCTTGAGAATTTCGTAATTTAATTTTTATGTTTAAAACATATCTACGGCAAATAACGTAGGTATCAAAACTACATTTTTAACTCTTTGAAGTTCACTACATGTTTCGTTCTGAAAATTACTAAAATTATTTCAAAAATGGGTATTGCATATGTAGCTGATCATAAATATGTAAAGGGGAAAAATTTAGAATTTTTTTGTTTTCCAGAAGTTTGTGGTTTCACAGTGAAACCAATGAACGGTAACGAGTTATATCCGCCCGAGTAAGTTATCATCAAAATTCAATTGAAATTATGCATTTAATATATAAGTATACTTGAGTATTCAGGATATTGAAACTTCGTAAAATTCAATATTACTCTCGGAATTTCAATTTTAAAAAATATCAATTTGTGCATGAACCCTCAATATTTTGTTTCTCTTGGAGATCAAAAACAGTTTAGCTCTTGCAATGCCGATGCCTTTGTGAATACTGACGGTATTGAACCGGAATTTTTATATAAGTTGGCCAATATTATCTGGCTCTTAAGTAATGAAAGAAAAATTACGTTAAACTTCGCCATGCGCAGTAAAAAAAAATGTTCACTGTGTGGTTTCGCTGCGAAACAAATAAACGCGAAAAGTTCAGTTAGAAGTTCTAAATGCATGTTTGGAATAAAAATGAAAGAAGTATCCGCTTTGAAATGCTTTCCAAATAGTTTAATCTTATTTTAAAATTAAAACAAATAACGGATTTCAAAATTTTATTAAACAACATAAGTCCTCTCCAATTTGCCACAACTATAATCAGCATTCTAATAAATATTTAAAAGGAAGCTTTCAAAAACTCTGCAGATGAGAGAAAATATCGCCGCAATTAAACGGCTATCAATGGAAAGTTAATTTATTTGTTTATTTGCTGAGAGGTTTTTGACATGAGTAAGTGAAAGTTATTTAAATTTTGCTTCAGTTTTAATGTGCGATGTGGGCTTCAAATAATTAATATTGGTCTATGGAAACGGAAAATAGTCCAGTCGAATTGCCATGAAAAGTATCAAAATATGGAAAAAAAATACATAAAAGCAATTTTGTTGCTTTAATTTGTTGGGTCGGTAATACAAAACATGGTTCATTTTCAGAAATAAGTGAAAAAAACGAAGTTCGTAGTTATCAGTTTGTTTCGCTTATTTTGCCTAAACGCATTTCCCTCAAAGGGAAAACATTTTTCAAGTGAAAACGTCTTTCCGCTCGTTACAGTGATTGTCGGTCGAACATTCTTGTGTGACAAAATACCTTCAGATTTGAATCGATAATAACTACGAGAATAAAAATGCGAAAAGAATGGTTGAACCCCACAACGGATAGATCATATCTGTAAGAATTTCTCGCATAGTATTTGTTTTGCCTGAGACGTCATCGTACCAGTGTAGGCGCATGGGAGTGGTTCTTATGAATTAGCTTTATGTAAGGTTATACATAAGTGTAGCGTGAAAACGCGTTTAGCTAAGAGGTTGATTCTGATGTCATTTCAAAGAGCGTGAGGAGTATTACTTGTCCTAAATTGAGACAATAAAAATATTTATCAGAATATAAGTAAAAATCGGTATTAAATTGAAAATTTGAAACTCCGTATGTTTTCTGATTATAACATGCAGAGGTTTCTTTCGAATTGTACGACACTTACAGAATACTTGACAATATGTAAAATAAACATTCTTTTAAAATTTGAATTCAAAAATCGGAATATTGAGGAATATATGGGCATTTGTAGTAAATACTGTTTCTCTGCGCATACGAAAATTGTAGTTCTATATACTGTCAACAGATGGAGCCATCAAAAGCTACTCTATAGAAAACATAAGAAAGGCGCAGATCGGGTCCACGCCTTAGGCTTTCCGTGAAAACGTCGGGACAAAATCATAAAACAAGTATTTCTTATTACTACGTATTTTAATTTTCAATCTCTTTAATACAATATTTACACAGAGTAGTATAATGGTTGCAGAATAGATAAATCACAAGTTTATCGCATATAGCAAGGGTCTGTGTTAGCTTCTGATTTAACTATTCTGTAACCATTATACTACTCTGTGTAAATATTGTATTAATGAGATTGATAATTAAATTACATATTAATACGAAACACTTGTTTCATGATTATATCCCTTAGTTTTCACGAAAATTCTGCGGCGCAGACACGAACTGGGCCTTTCTTATGTTTTTCTGCGATTGTGACAATTCGTTTAGGCATAATAGAAGAGACAAAATGTTAGCTTAAAACTTAGTTTTCAAAACGTTTTTCTGAAAATCGCTAATTATAAAGCGGTTTGAAATTATAAAAGAACATTTTTAGAATAGGGTTTATTTTTCGCACCGGGAAATCGGAGAGTTGGAAAAGTATTTACAGGCATTTTCCGACAACGTTCTTTTTCCGGAAAAACTGCACATCCTTCTTTTACATATTCTCAAATATTCTGTAAGTTTCGTACAATTCGAAAGAAAACTATGCATGTTATAATCTAAAAACATGCGGAGTTTAAAATTTTAAATTTTATCCCGATTTTTAATTATATTCTGATAAATATTTTTATTGTCTCACTTTGAATCCTAGTAATACTTCTCAAGCTTTTTAAAAAGACACCCGAATCAACCTCCTAGGTAAAGACGTATCCACGCTACACTTATTTATAACCTTACATGAAACTAATTCATAACAATCACGCGCATGCGCCTACACTGGTACGATGACGTCACAAGCAAAACAAATCTACGCGACAAACTCTTATAGATATGATGTATCCGTTGTGGGTCAACCATTCTTTTCGCATTATTAGTTTCGTAGTTATATTAGCGATTCAAATATGACGGTATTTTGTCACGAAAGAAAGTTCGACCGACTATCACTATAACGAGCGGAAAGACGTTTTCACGTCAGAAGAACCGTTCTGGAAAATTTCAATCAGCTTCACAATCACCTTAAAGGGATGTTTAAATGAATGTCACGCTGGGATAAATATCTGAACGTTTTAGAAGATTATTTCGAGAAAGAAACAACGCATGCAGTTGTGTTAGGTATTAAATATTTACTTGATTTAAAATTGTCAGTGTAATTTTGCCTTTTTTTCTTATCGCAGCGTTCTCGTACAACCGTATTGATGCATTTGAGAGTTTCGTAATCCAATAGCAAAGAAACATTTAGAGATGGTGTTAAAGAGCCAATTTTTGTCTGGATATGACAGACTTACATTTCAGAAATGATATTTTTCTCAAAAGTTTTCTGACGCAAAGGAGATTAGTGCAATAATCTTTCCTCCAAGGTGTAAAGATTGAAATGTTTGATACATATAAATGCGTGTGTAGGATATATAAAACAGACTTTTGAATTCAGAATGTAGATTCTAATTAACTGAAACGCAAGGTAATTGTCAGATTGTTTACGATTATTATAAGTTTAGTACTCTTTGGAATTTCATGCTTTGTTATGAAATCGTTCATTATTTGATAGCATTACTATTGTTTGATCAACGTGTAGAGTAGAGAAGAACACACTCTTAATTTGTGGGAGAATTTGAATAGTGAATGTAGTGCTGTTGACAAAAGATATTTTTCTAATAAGAAAAATTTTAATACAGCTGTTGGTTTCAAATGAAGTATCTCCATTCGGAGTCTTAATGAGAAAAATGATTATTGAAACTACAAAACTCAAAGAATACAGTTCGGAATTAGCATAAATCAAAAAGTTAGTAAGATCCAGTATGGAACGAAAGGGAAAGATCGGGGTAACACGTGTAAGTTGTGCAAACATTATTCACTATAGGTCAATAATAATTCATTGACAAATTTGCGTATTAATTACGACTTTTAATGGCATAAAATATTAATACAGCTGTTGGTTTCAAATCAAGTATCTCTATTCGGAGTATTAATGAGAAAAATGATTATTGAAACTACAAATCTCAAAGAATACAGTTCGGAATCAGCATAAATCAACGAGTTAGTAAGATAAAGTATGGAAGGAAAGGAAAAGATCGGGGTAACATGTGTAAGTTGTGTAAACATTATTCACTAGTTGTCAATAATAATTCATTGAAAAATTTGTGTATGAATTACGACTTTTAATGGTATAAGATTTCATTAGAAACCAAACTGCAAAGAAGACACAAAAGTCAGTTTAACATAAACAGAAAAGACAAAGTTCGTATGAGAAAGAATTCTAAGGTAAAATACTCATTTTCATTGCATGATTATTTTCTACTGATTATACTTTTTTTAAGTTATTCATTTCAGGATGTTCTCAAATGCTTTCACCTGAGTTTTGGCGTTCGTATGAGGGGTCGTGGAGCCTAGTGGCGAGATGTCGGCCTCGGAGAAGGAGGTCTCCAGGCTCGAAACCCGATTTCAGTGAATACCGGTCATGTATTGGACCAGTTTCACTTTAAATTATATGTAGGGGGTCAAACGTCCTCCCGCTGGTGTGGTGTGGAAGTCTGGAAAGGAAGGTACCAGCTCAGGTGTCGCTCTCAGCATCTGATCTCAGTTCAAAACAATGAGGTCCGTGCCAAAATGGTCCTCGTGATTGCTTCAAAACGGGACGTTAATATAAAGAAAATAAACTTGGCGTTGGTACGACGAATTCCTTTTAATACAGGGCTCTGACCAGAGATACATTAACTTAAGACACCCTGTTTATATGCATCTCATTATCATTTTGAAATCTAATTAGAGTTGTAAGTATTGTTACAAAAATCGTTCTGTAGGTGTGTGGTGGAAACAGTCCAACACGCAGGATAATGGAAAATTAAGGTTTATTCTTAAATATGCAGGAGAAACACGTAGCACAGGTAACAGGAACAATAACACTTGTACAGATTAGCAACACAAACAGACAACGATTGACTGGTAATAACAGTAACAGCGCTTTCAGATTTAGAAACACAAACAGTCAGCAAATCACTAATAATGACAGTAACAGCGCTTTCAATAGCGTTCAGCTCACCGGCTTTCCAGCTCGCACTGCAGACGAAACTCCAAAGTCATTCTTCAAAGGCGTTTGCACTGCGTTTATATATCCTTGTTTGGCTGGTTGCTATGCCACATGGAAATATCTAAAACATTCTAGTATCTCCTCTCTTAATGGAGATATCGAGAAAATGATCGCATATTCGGGAATCTTCGATTTCTCGCCAAGGTAGCCAAATTTGTCGCCAAGGTCATCGGTTCTGCCGGGCCGCCGCTCGTCACTCCATGCTTACCCCTCTAAAACTCTCTTCCCAACTATAAGGCTAGCGAGGCAGGAAAGCGACATTACATCTTTGTAACAGTATTGAATCAAACAATTTCTTCTCGATTACTTCAGAAACTCATATGCAAGAAAAGGAAAGAATAAGAATCGAATAACCATCATTATATCTTAGCTGCACCAGACAACCCTCATGAGAAAGCAAATATCTATTATTGCGATCCATCCATCAGATTCTTAATTGACAGCAGTGTCAATCCCGGATTTCCGGTAAGGGGCCTTAAATTATTGACACTATCCTCGGCGTCTTCTAACAAGTCCGGCAAACAGGCCGGATAAGGGGATCCAATAACCGGTGGCATCCTTGCGGACAGATTTAATCAAATCCGGAAACTGTGGAGTGGACAGCGTTCGATCCCTTTCGATGGCCGGATTAAATGGAAATCAGGGTCCTTCGGGGCATCAGGGGAGATATCGTGAGTTGTCCAGTATTCGTAGTTCTTAACGGTGCTGATTTTAATTAGGTTTATAGACTAGAGAGAGCATCACTTTCGATTACAGTAAAACACAGTTTATACGTCTTTCAAGGGACGGACATAAAACGAGATATAAATGAAAAGACGTATAATGGAAATTTTAATAAGCAACTTTTTAATGCTACTAATGTTAATTCATGAAAAGTAATAATTTTAAAGATTTTAAGATGGTATTAGTAAGATGTTACGATATAGTACTGAAAACAAGAAGTAAATTTTAAAATTATACATTTTTTTATTATAAAAGGGAGAAAAATCATATCTTCGTTGCATATCTTGTGTACAAATTATACATTTCTTTTTTATACTGTCCATGTGCAAGCAAGTGGGCATTTAATTAAAAAATAATCTTTAATCGTCGTCTGGCGATCTGATGGATTGTAAATATTCAGTAGAACATTATGAATCGTATTTAGTTCATTGAATGTTTTTGAACTTTTTTAATAAGTAAAATAAGTCCGAAGTTTTTCAGTGGAATCCTTTGTTCATTAAGATATGGTAGAATAATTCGTTGATTTTCATATTCATCATGTTTTCCCTCCTGATTTCTAGAAATAGTTTTCCCTTAATCGTCGTCTGACGATCTGATGGACTGAGAAATTTAAGAACAGCATTCTGAATCGAATTAAGTTCATTGAATGCTCTTAAACTAGTTTTTTGATAAGTTAAATAAATCCGAGGTTTTTCAGTGGAATCCATTGTTTATTAAAATATGGTAGAATAAATCGTTGATATTCATATTCATCATGTTATCCCTCCTGATTTCTAGAATTAGTTTTCCCTTAATCATCGTCTGACGATCTAATGGACTGAGAAATTTAAGAACAGCATTCTGAATTGAATTCAATTCATTGAATGCTCTTGAACTAGTTTTTTGATAAGTAAAATAAGTCCGAAGTTCTTAAGTGAAATCAATTGTTCTTTAAAATATGGTAGAATAATTCGTTGATATTCATATTCATCATGTTATCCCTCCTGATTTCTAGAATTACCCTTAATCATCGTCTGACGATCTGATGGACTGAGAAATTTAAGAACAGCCTTCTGAATTGAATTCAATTCATTGAATGCTCTTGAACTAGTTTTTTGATAAGTAAAATAAGTCCGAAGTTCATAAGTGAAATCAATTGTTCTTCAAAATATGGTAGAATAATTCGTTGATATTCATATTCATCATGTTATCCCTCCTGTTTTCTAGAAATAGTTTTTCTTTAATTAGAACGAAAAAATAATGAGTGGGGCAGAAAATTTGCGAATTTTAGAAATGGAAAACCATTTTATGGTTATAAATGAATCTAAACTGTGATAAAGGTAAACGCTAAACGTGAAAAGGTAAATTAGGAACATATAAACGGTAATTTACTGTATTTATTTCAAAGTTTACTTCTTAGTGTTTTTGTATTGCCAGAAAATTAGTTTTCATACTCATTCTATTAAAATACACAAATGCCAAAGTAGCAACACTGAGGAGTGTTGAATTTTTTATTCTTGGAATCAAAGAAATTCATACTCATTCTATTATAATATACAAATGCCAAAGTAGCAACAATGAGGAGTGTTGAATTTCTTATTCTTGGAATCAAAGAAATTCATACTCATTCTATTATAATACACGAATTCCAAAGTGGAAACAATGAGAAGTGCTGAATTTCGTATTCTTGAATCCAAGAAATACATGTACAGTTAAAATAATTGAAAAAT
>BGPR01019735.1:2339-28782 GCA_013235015.1 Araneus ventricosus
CATGAAAGAGGTGTAATCTGAATCTCCTATTTCAATTATTTTATGTTTCAGCATTTTATCAATTTCAGTTTTTAGTATTTCAGTTTGTCTAGGTGAAATTCTGTAGGGTTTACATTGGATCTGTGTATTTTCTATCAGTTCAATATCATGCATCACTAAATGCGTTTTACCAGATTTATTAGAGAATATCTTTGAAAATTTCAATAGCAGGTCATGCAGTTCTTGAATTTGTTGTTCATTTAGTTTACCATTTAAGGAACTGCTTTCTTAAATTTCATCAAAATTGAACAAGGTTGGTTCAGAGTCAATTGCTGGAAAGTTCTCATCCATATCTTCAATATCAGATTTATCTTCTGTAATCATTAAGCTAACCAATTATGCTTGCTTATGATAAGATATTAACATGTTCACATGGTAAACTTGATTATTGTCTTTTTTCCCTTCAAAACTCACATCATAATTAGTTTCGTATAATTTCTTCTCCATCTTCTCAGGACCTTTACATTCAACTGCTAATTTATTGGGCTTCCTCGACGATACAACCAATACTAAATATCCTTCAGAGAATTCTCTTTTGATAGCTTTGCGATCGTACCACACTTTTCTTTTAGTTTGCATTTCCAGAATTTTATCCAAAGCCAGCTCTTTACATCTTTTTAACCGATCTATGAATTGAAAAACGTATTCAACAACATTATTTCCTTCATCTGCAGGATTCATCCACTGTTCATATAATAATGTTACAGATGTTCTAAGATCGCGACCATAAACTAATTCTGAAAGTTTAAATTCATTGCTTTCGTGTCTAATAGTTCTTACAGCAAATAGAGCTGCGGGAACTTGCCTTTCCCATTCGGGGGCCGCTTCAATGACTTTCAAAACTCTTTTAATAGTTCGGTGAAATCTTTCAACGGATTGCTTTGAGGATGGTGTACTGAACTTCTAGTTACATTTATTCCAAATTTTTCTGCAAATTCATCGGCTAGATTCCTCATAGTTGAAGTACCTTGGTCAGTTTGAATTTCTTTCGGGAAACGCATTCTACTGAATATTTTTATCATGGCTTAAATTATTGACGTTGATCCAATATTAGGAACAGGTACAGCATCAGGATATTTTGCAGCTAAACGAATAGCTGTAATCAAATATCTATTTCCTTTGGGAGTTGCCGGTAGAGGACCGCATGCGTCAAAGTTTATTTTTGAAAATACTTCTGGAATTATGGGTACTAAAGTCAAAGGACCTTTTGTTTTATCATTAGATTTTCGGACTCTTTGACATGGATCACACGTCTTAACGTACTCTTCGATTTCTTTATAGCAATTAGGCCAATAAAAGTATCTTGCTAACCTATCTTTAGTTTTAACAATGCCTAAATGTCCGTAAGTACTATCATGACATAATGACTTTATTTGATCTCTATATTTTTCTGGTTCCACAATTAGTTCTCTTTCGTTCTCATCTTTGTCGATTTTCTTTTTCACCAACATTCCGTTTTCTTTTATTTTGAAATCATTTGGTTTACTAGAATTCTCAGTTTTGGCTTCGTTCAATAAATTCCTTAGAATCAACTTCAACTAATTTCTTAATTTCCTTATATTCTTCATCAGCTTGTGGCAAAATATCTTCATCAATTTCAAAATGAGTTATTTCTTCTGGTTGCTCCATTTCGGTTTTCTTGTTCTGATCTTCTTCACTAGGTATTTTTCTTGAGATCGTGTCATAATAGCATTTATCTTTTCTAATTTAAGGAATGCTTTATCTTTAAATAAATTAGCCGCTTTGCTAGTCAGTGCATATCTGCAAGGATCATTTGTAACAACAGCTGCGTTTGTTTTTATATGACCAAGTTCACATTTTATTTCAACCTCCGCTAAAGGTAGGCACACTAAATGGTCATTTAACAGATATTTTACCCAATCATATTCTCCAGTCATTTTTGCATAATCTACAAATTTTGAGAAATAACATCCACTGCTGCTCCAGTGTCTCGAAGAATAGGAATTTCAAACCCATTAACGAGACCTCTAATAGTATATGTCTCTAACAAGTCATAGTTCGAAGATATGCAACTTATTTTTTCATTCGATTTTAAGCGAGGGCATTGCGGTTTAAGGGGACTTACCTAGAGGGGTAAGAAAAATACGGAATCCATGTTATCCTATGGAGAAAATACTTATCGTTCTAATTCATTCAAATTTCAAAATTTCAACAAAACATTTTTTCAGAACATAGGCACGAAAGTTCTCTACTCGCGCTTAGTCTTAAAATATTTTTTAAATAATTTTAAGTACTTTGAAATTTGTGTTAAAGTTCCAAAAAATCGCGAAAAGTATAAAAGCTTTTCTATATTTGCTTGTAACTTTTGATTGAAAAAAGATATAAAAATTTGGAGACTAATGGGAAAAAGCTTGTTTTGTTCTCTTTCACACAGGTAAAAATTCGCTGAAATTTGATCTAACCAATCGTTGTAATTTGCAACTAAAAATGAGTCTTCCTTTTTAAAAAATCTCCTGGCTGTCAAGTTGCCAACCTCACCTTATTGATTGCTTGTGCTCGGGAAATTGGAGGCGTCACGTTGGGGGGGTCAAGGGTTGCCTTACAAAGAGGAGACAGTGGAAGAAACACATGTGTTTGTGAAAGGGTCATTTCATAGTTTAATTTGCTCAAAGAACAGATCTTTCCGAGTGACTTAGTGCTTTACCATCAGCAACTATGGGTAGATACGGAAAATCTGGACGTTTGAATTTATCAGCAAGAAGATACAAAAAAGGAGGAAATTTACCGAATCAGAAAATGCGGATAGAATGAAATAATATATCTTTATTAACTACTGTTTTCATCATAAATATTCATTTATAATTCTTTTGTAAGTGTTTAGTTTTTGCATAGAAATAAAACGTACTTTCTTGGTTTTATCCACATGCGTTGAAGCGGTTTCAAACATTACACTTTTTTTATCAGACATTTAAAAGATTTGATTGATGGTGTATTAAGGGTTTACATTTTATTTGATTTAAATTAACATTGTTATCTACAGTCTTAAAATATTTATTTCATTAAAAGAATATGCAAAACAACTTTCCATTTTATTTTTATAAGGATCCGAAAAAGTAATATCTGTCTTTCTGCCTGGATGTACTTCTTTTTCTGCTCTAACTTTTTGCAAATAAAAAAACTCCTATTGCCACGATATTTGGATAGGTTGTTAAGATAGACAGCGGAAAGCTCTTTTTAAAAATGGTTGTAATATCGTGCATAGTTCTTGTTACAGTGAGACATCAAAAATTGTCATTGATTGTCTCCGACATTGTAATACGACCAGTGACACGTCACAAATATTTAAAGAAGAAAAAATACACAGATGTGAAGGACCATAAAATTAACCCAAAATGAGGAATTATAAAGACTAAAAAGTAAGAATATTAAAAAGGGATAGTTATAATTAAAAATATTGAATAAGACTTTCGGATGTTTGCGATTTCATGATTATGACTCCTGTTTCAAATTATTACCGATTTATACATTTTTGCTTTTAATAAACAAATTCATTCGTTGATACAAATTCACACTAATTACGCGAGTTAAATCTCCAAGTCAAGTCCAATTATTTTGCTTCTAAAATCTCTAAAACAACCTCATTATTTGTATACGCATTTCAGTTTTCTTTTTCATTACCAATAAATTTTTTCTTTATTTGTCTTAACTTTTTCAACAAAAAAATTAAAATTGAATAATTTCTTTTAAGATGACTTATTTTCTCTTTTAGGCTGCTAATATTGGAGCTCGTACAGGAAAGCTGCTTTATCTGGGAATGAGAAACAAGTTTTGTGCTACCTGTGCCTGGGCAGTTAGATTAAATATCCCACCAAAACAGCATAAATGCTCCAAAAATTGGAGTGGAAACTCCACAGCAATGGAGTCAGATATCATAGTTGAGGGATTTTGCCAAAGTTTAAAAATGTATGGAATCAAGTTCAACAGGGTCATAAGTGATGGGGATAGCAACGTTTACAAGATGATTTTAGACGCACGGCCATACCATGACTTATTGTATGAAAAAATAGAGTGTAAAAATCACCTATTAAGAAACTTTTGCAATAAATTGCAAGAATTGTCTAGAAGCATCAAACACGGACACGTCGGGTGGCGAAAAAGAATTGCCAATAGTGTTTTAAAATTAAGAACCGGCATAACAAAAGCAATTCTGTACAGAAAAATGTCCAAAGATGCGTTGCCTCTAAAAATAACAAATTTGCGTAGTGATATTTTGAATTGCCCTTTTCATTATTTTGGGAATCACACACGCTGTGACGAATATTTTTGTAAAACGAAACAGGATAATTCAAAAAACGAAGTCCCAGTTATGAAAAGCAGTGGCCTTCTTTATAAAATGTTAGAGATTTTTTCAAGTTTTATCGGATTGTGCAAAAAGATTGCTTTGTGATGTTAGCATAAATACGGTTGAAAATTTAAATTCTCTGATAGCAAAATTTTTGGGTGGCAAAAGAATTAACTATTCTTTTAAAGATGCATATAATACTAGGTGTAATATCTCAGCTGTTCATTTTAATAAAAGTCTTCCTAATTATACCTTTCACAAATCTTTGTATAAATACAGTCCATCATCTCACACCAAGAAATATGAAAAACGCCGTTGCAAAGCACGCGAGGCGGCCGCGAAACGCAGGAACCATTTAAAGTTAAATAAACGTTTATTCGTATCAAAAAATTATAACACTCAAGATAACAGCTATGGTTCAAAGGCCGAAAAGCCAGATCTAGATTTAAATCAATGTAGTGAAAAATGTCAAGACTTTATTAAAAACTTAGCCTTAGATGACCATAAAATAAAAATTTAGAAATAGAGACTAGAGCTCAAAGAGACTCTACTGTGTGGCATTTTGAACGGAGAAAGAGGCTAACAGCTTGTTATTTTGTCCAAGTATGCCACAAAATGCCACATACAAGTTGCAAAAATTTAATGAAAATTATTCTTTATAGCAAAATTGATACAGTTCACATGAAGTATGGGCGCTTACACGAAAGTGATGCTGTAAAGTACATATCTAATGAGTTAAAAATTAAAGTGAATTCTTACTGATTTTTTGTGAAAAAGGAAGAGCCTTATTTGGGAGCTACCCCTGATGCCCTTATCAGAGATGACGGAATACATGAAATAAAGTGTCCGTCATCATGCGCTAAATTTACTCCTGAAGCGGCGATAAAGGAAAAAAAGTTCTCGTTTTTTAAATTTGATATGAAAAACGACGAAATAATTGTTAACAAAAATAATAATTATTTTTTAAACTCCAAGGACAGCTACATGTTACCAATCGGAAATACTGTTTGTTTGTTCAGTGGACTCCTCTAGGAGTGTACAGGCAACGAATTGAACGTGATATTGAATTTTGGAATACAAAAATGGCGCAGAGGTTAAAGACTTCTTTTATGACTGCATGATGCCAGAGCTCGTAGATCCAAGACATACGCGTTCATTGAAAATACTTGGATCCTCAAAGCATTCTAAATGCACAGGAAAAGATAAAACAAAAAGTAAAACTTAACAAAAAATAGGTAAATAAAAATCTGAAAAGTTATTAATTATAATTAAATTTATATTTCAATATAATTTTTTACTTTATAATTCAATATATAATTTTATAAATATTTTATTTAATAATTTTATTAAATTTTATAATAATATAACATCATTTCAATAATAAATGGGACGCATTTGCTTTAAATTTCTTAAAATATTTTAATAGACCAAAAATTTCTAAAATTGTGCTATTTTCCCCCCTAAAATTTAGTTAATATAGCCATTTTTTATTTCAGAAGAATGGAATAGTGCATCTAAGCATTTATTTTGAGGAATTTATCTATCATAAAACAGTCATTGTAAATAAATATTAAAAAATAAAAAATATCCATAGTTACCACTATGACCTTTGTGTGAAATTGGTTCCATATTTTTCAGTATAATTAATTGTTCACTATACATTCCGCAAACTGTGATGATGATAAACACATATCATAATAATTTTTATCTTTAACTTTAAAATTCATATAGTGTATTAATTTTCCTTTCAAAATTAGGTAGAAACTGATAATCAAGACATTTCTTTTATTTATAACTATATGTAATGTATTTGAACCGCCTTGGAAAAGTTTCATTTTAACATTTTAAGCATATTTCCTTATTGCCACAAGAAAAAAGTGTATTTAAAAAGTTTCTAAATAAAATTTTCAAGTTTCTTTTTATTTAATTTGCTGTGCTTTCCAATTGTTTTTTTTTACTAAACAAAGTATCAAAGTATTGTATTCTCACGAATAGAGAGAGAGGAAAAAAAATATATGCACACGTTATTTTCTCCAGTGAAAGCTTTTCCTTCCTGGAACCCTAACCTCGGAAGACCACATTGCTGCTTCTGGGGAAAACGTTGTACTTTTTTAAAGAGAACACGATTTATCATTTATAAAACTGAAACAATTTACTACTATTAAATAAAAATGTTTTCATTTTCTCTGTCAACATTCGAATGGATGTTCCGATTTTGATAATTGTAAGAGTGAGTTTTGACAATTCTTTTGATTTGTGTATTAATGAAAAACTTCCACCTGCCAAAATGACTCCAAATTTCTTTTCTTGGTTGAATCTGAAGCTTTTTATTAAGATTTTAAACTAGTATTTCTTACACCATATTTTTTACAGGTAGAGGTAGCTCTTTAATGAAAAATTGTAAAAGTATAATATTTTGATGATATTGGAAGCGGATCGCGAGTACTACTTAAAAGGGAGTTTTGTAAGGCAAATGTTTCTAAAAAAATGATAGTGAAATGCAATACTTTTTATTTTACCATACGGAAGCAAAATTGAAACCCTCTTGGATAAAGAATTTTTTTAATCTAAATTTTTTGCATTTTGGCGTTCTTATGGGAATGTAGTACTTTCTATATGGTAAGCCGATTTCTTTTTAATTTCCCACTCAAGTTTTAGAAAAAAGTTCAGAAAAAGTAGATATAATCATTGTGTTCGCTTGAAATATGAAATACTCATTAAAAAAATTATGTACAGTAGAGTCTCGATAATTCGAGTTTTGATTGTTCGAGTTTTCCATAAATACGAGTTAGTGAAAAAATTCAGTTTAGCTCCCAAATAATGACCAACACATACACAACACGTGAAAGAATTACTACTTCTGGTTTTTATTGTTGTTAGACGGGTCATATGTCCACTGCGCACCCCGAAGCCACCTGTAGAAATGCCCCCTCCCGAAGAAAACGGGATATATATAAGATCGATATATAGGGGCAATGTTTTTAAACAAAAAAACAATTGGCAATTATTTTAAGATATAACTTACCCGTTGCTATCAGCAGTAATGTAATAATTTGCAAGTACATTTTTCATTTAAATATACTACACTGAAATTTAAAAATTGCTTTTATTTTCATTTATTTATTTATTAAATTTTATCGTTTCGATAATTCGAGTTTTCGATAGTTCGAGGTAGGCCCGGTCTCTTCCACCTCGAATTATCGTGACTCTACTGTATAAATATATTTACACATTATTACAGAAAAAAACTATCAATATAGAAAAATTTTAAATATCTGGAGAAGTTTTTCTTCGTGAACATTCAACAAATCCAGAGCCGAAGTTCGTGCTTCTGCCCCGAATTGTTAGTCTGAAAGACTTATGAAGCTTTTTTGGAGACAAACAAGAGTTATGATACTCGCCCTCAGTAAATCCCCAAAGGGATTTATCAGAATATGTTAAATTCTAATAATAATTTCTCGTAATTTGTGGTTTAAACTTAGTAAAAGTTTTAATGACCCATTCCCTTCATTTTAGAATGTTATTCACAAGGATAACAGAAACTAATTAACACATATTGCGAAGCCCAAATATAATATGGAATTCTTTGTTAGTTTCTTTAGTAATAAACAGAGAAAAATTATAACTGAAAAAGAATATAAAAATTTACTTAGATATGTATTTCAAACTAATTTTAAAGACATAAAAATGATTTAAAGTGACATTAGATAGACGTCGACGATAATTACTAATGTACCATGTTTAAGTAAAATTAAAAATGCTGTTTCATTCATTGGTATATGAATGAGAATGCCTAAAAATTCATGTAGAAATGAAAATTATTTTGTAATTGCTCCTGAAAGATAGGAAAGAAGTAGATACCTATCAAAATCACGAAGTTTTAATTTGAATTACACATGAAACAAAACATGCTTACAAGATTTTGAATACGAGATGTAATTAATTACAAGCTGTTCACGCATCGCATACTAGAATAATTTATAGCCCACCCCAAAAAAGACGCCCGTTTACTTCCTGCCAGAAAGGAAAGGAAAGATTTGTTTTCTATTTTAAATGCAAAAGAATAACAGCCAATAGAGGCTTGCAGCGATAACGCGCCAAATATATCGTCGGTAGGGTCCGGTTTCTTTGAGTTATTGATGACATTTCTTTTCTCTAACTCCTCATTGTCCCTCTCCCAAACAGTCATAAATTTATACTGCAATATTGGTTTAACTTTTTGGCACACAGAGGGCGCTCTCTGTACCTCGGAGTTCAGATTTATTTTGTAAGCAGCCTTAAAGTGCCCGTATGATCCACACTAGAAACAGCGTGGTTTATATCTTTTGTCAAAAGAATTATCTTGATTCTTATTTTGAAATCGATCTCTCTGTCGAGCGTCTTCTCTTTGACGGTGAACTTTTGGTGTCGATAATCATACCATTTATCAGAATGCTGTAAATGAGACGGATACTCTATTTTTTTCGAAAAATCTTCATAGCGGGATTTAAATGGCCCTTTGTTAGCTCTCTCAGTTTGAGTGGCAGAGAGTTTTGGTTTTATCGTTTTTCTCACATCTTCAAAATATTCAATTTACTTAACCATCTCAGTTGGAGAAATGATGGTGGTCCACTCATCCATAAAAAGCTCTTTAAAATCCATAGAAGTCCGCTTCTTGGTTTGATCAACCAACATGAGGTCTTTTAGCTGTTCAAAGGTTTCTTATGTTTAACCCATTCAACCACCCTTCTAAGCAGTTCTTTAATTCATAATAAAAATCATACCAAGTACTTTCAGAAGCCTTTTTGTCTTTATTAAATAGTTGTCAGAATTTTTCAGCGCTCAGTTTAAATCTTTGTAGCAGTAACGCTTTTACAAACTCATACTTCTTCGCATCCTCTTCTGGTTCTCTAGCAATAAGTTGAACAATATCAGGAGGTAGCAATGAAATAAGTTGAGCCATTTGATTTTCAGCAGCTATATTCATAATTTTAGCTTGACGCTCAAATAACACCAGAAATAAGCTTACGTCATCTTCTTTAGAATTGAAACGTGGCATAACATCGCGCATTCTGATTTTAGCAGGTCGATCAAGTATATGCATAGATTGAACGGGCTGTGCGCATGCAGCTCTGACTTCCAATTCAAGTTTTGTAATTCAAAAGCTCGGTCTCGCTCTCGTTCACGTTCTTCTCGCTCACGTTCACGTTCTTCCCGCGCTTCTTTTTCACGATCTCTTTCAAATTCTCTTGACCGCTCTTCTTTAATGGAACCAAGTAATTCTCGCGTAAATTCCTCATCATAACTGGGACTTTCAGTAATCAATTTATGCAATTGCTTAACTTTAAATTCTTTTTTTACAGTTAAACCTAATTCTTCTGCCAATAACAGTAAATCCTCCTTCCTACTCCTAGCTAAGTATGCCATAATGGTCTGTAAAATATAATTCAATCTAACAAAACGTAATTATATCAATCAATATAGTTGTAATAAACCTATCTTTCAATACTTTACAGCACTACATTCGGATTTATTTAAATACCTGAACTTTAATTATACTTACTCCTTGTTTTCTCGTAAGCTTCTTCAATAAACAAAATATAAAGATACTTATACGCAAATGAAAGCTTAAATAACTTAGAACAACTTAAAAGTAAGTCTCATATCAATTATTACTAAAATACAAACATAAATAACTCAAAAAGATATCTTAGAATGCACCTTTCAAATTTGAAGAAAATCAAAAATTTAACTGTCAATCTCTCTGTCAAATTCAAAATTCTCTCTAACCAATTTTTGCCAGTTTGACAATATATTTAAATTACACACGTCAGTTTGATGTTATGACTATATATCAGCACACCTGGTTCGCTAGCACTACAATTAAACCATTGCAAGTTTGGCAATATAGTAGAGTTATACACGTCAGTTTGACGTTACAATTATATATCAACACACCTGGTTGGCGAGCACTACAATTAGACCATTGCCAGTTTGGCAATACAGTAGAATTTTACACGTCAGTTTGACGTTACTAATTATTCACAGGCCTGGTTGGCGAGAAGCATGACAGACTTATGGCAGTTTGGCAATATAATTAAATTGCACACGTCAGCTTGACGTTACTATCTATCCACACTTATGGTTGGAGAGAATTATAAAAACTTAATTTAACAGTTTGGCAACACAAGACAGACTTTATTTTAAATTCCGGGATGGCTTGCAAATATCAACTACTAACGGTATAGGCAAAAAAATAAGTGCTGCAAAATAAATTAATATGAATAACAATAAAACATGATAACTATCTTTTAAATTTCACTTCTCATAAATAGTAATTATAACTTTAAGCCTAACGGTTTTGGCGGCGAATACTCTGGCTTACCAACTTGCATCATGATCAAATATGTAACATAATTGAAATATTAAAATTCAATAAATATATGATAACAAGTAAAAATGTTCACCAAATAGCAGCTGCAATCTTGTTTCCCAGTTCCTTGAGTGGGCACAATTCAATTCTCAGAGATATTAGCATTAGAAGAATCCTCATCTAAAATGGCGCTTGTTTTGAAAAACATCAATATTTAGATATGACTCTCTCCAGAACATTTTAAACTTGCTATGGCAACAGGCACAGGAAACGTCATCAGAAGTCGAGTAAAAGGCATGAAGAACTTCAACTCAATATCGGCATGAAGACCTCTTTAAAAAACATCAGCAATTCAATTGGCATTGGAGAACAGCTTTTCTAATTTGTGATAAAAACACTCCAATTTACTAATGATCTCGGTGGAACCTCCAATTAAAAGTCTGTACTGTATTGCAGGATGAATCAGCAGATTTTTTAAAAAATACACTTTATTTTAAAATAATTTTCACCTAAAATCCGAGCATTCGCTGGAACTATATACATCAGTCGCTACATTTTACTTTCTCTACAATAACTTTTTTTAAATCTTAAAACAACTAACATCTTTTTTCTTTCGTTGCTAAGCAACGCTCGCAAGACAAATATCGTATTGCCGCACCAAATATTTTAGAAAGAAAAGTTTAGAAATATATAAATATTTTTGTAACAAATATCACAATATACATATACATATACATATACATATACATATACATATACATATATACACTTACACACATATCCATATACACATATATATACATTGTGAGGTCCTGACAGGCACCCACCGACTTCCCACGAGAAAATTGGCTGGACCTCCCAGATAGCCGCTAAAGGCAATCGGGGAAAATGGGTGCCGACGCCGACAAGGCCTCTTTTCAGATTGGATCATCCGGAGGGTTTCTTTTGAAACTCGCCTCCGTTTTGACCTCGAGTGGACACACACGCGGCCAGCGAAATGCATTGCGTACGCCTAGAGCCAATGCCGCTGAGGAATGAGAGACAGAGTTTTGTCATTGGGAGAAAAGTTCAACTCTTCAACAAATGAAGAGCTGAACTTGTGACCCCGCCTAGAAAGGGCAGGTCCCAAGGAGGGTTTTTAAGCTGGAACGAGAGAGGAATTGGGAGGATGATCGAGAGATCAAGATAGGGTTCGTTTGGAGAACCGGAGAATTAAATTCTCGTGACGGAGAATTTGGTAAAGCAGTTCTCAGGCTGAGAAGCTGCTGTATCGGGCCTTGCTCCGTTAACCTGAGCCAATCTTTGGCCGATCTTCGCTCGTCTCGAGTGAGAAGTTCTTAGGAACTCTGATTGGAATTAGACGTGCCTTACGTCGCTACGAATTACCTTCTTGGTAGTTGAAATAACAAGTGAGTGGTTAACTATAGAAATCTGCGCGGATTAATCCCTCCGATCATTATTCCGAACTTCGGACTTATACTCGCCTAGAGTAGAACTTTTAGAACTTTCTGCATTACCTCGAGTGAATTCGTGAAAATCTGCGAACTGTATCCAGATTGATTTATAACTTGTCTTATGCTATCTCGTCCTGAGTAAGCGGAGTTGTTTTGAATTGATATTAATTTGTATATTTTGTAAAAATTCCTTTTATCAAGAATTTTAATTAAAAAATTAATATCTTAATATGGCTGTGTCGTCTGGTGAGTCCTTCATAGCTTAGCATCGCTGAGATAAGACCCTACAGCTATATTTATTATTGGTGGCAGCGGTATAGGATTTATCTACCAAACGAGTCACTCGTAGAGGTGCGTACGGAAAAATCCTACGTATTGTCAGTGCTTTGAAGAAGCCAAGAAAAGTGCGGACATTTGTGTTTTGAATAATCTGAAAGCATGCGGACCAGGAAGCGTGTGGAGCCGCCCTTGCTGAGTGCTAACCGGAGCCGCCCTTGCTGACTACAAACCGGAGCCGCCCTTACTGACCACTAACCGGAGCCGCTATTGCTGACTACTGCCCGGAAACCTGTGCCGCCACTGCTGAATACCTGGGAACGGAAAGACTCCACTGTTGAGGGAACAAGAATTGTGGAGGCAAAGCCTCGAAGATTTTTTAATTGTGTGTGCTCGTGGAGGTAACCAGTGCCTCGGAGTCCAAAATCGGTGCAGCATTCCTCATCTGGCCATGCCAAGCGTCGCCACGGTAACCTTGTTTTTCTCTACTTTCAGAGGCATATTCACTGTTTAGGAATGTGTAAATTATCCATTGCTTAAAGTTAAAAATTAGTGTAGGAAATCGATCTAATTTTCTGTAAGCTAATTGTATTAATGGCTAATTGTTTGAAGTTAACTGTAGTAGATTTGTTTAAAGTTGAATATGTGTTGTTTTTCTAAAAGTAGGAAAATTTAAATTCTCCATGGTAGAATTGTTTGTTTGTTTAATTTTTCCTTCGAAAAATTAGTTAATGTTTTGTGTGGAAAACCAAGTTCGTAGGATTGAGTGCATCTTTCTATGTTCTTGCGTGAAAACAAAGTTTTGAAAGATAAAATATTTATCTTGTTTTTGGAATTTAGCATTACGCGAAGTTATTTTCCGTAAATGTTAGGAAAATTTCTCATTGAAAACAATAGGAATTTGGATTGTTTTAAAATTTCTGAAGTTGTGCTATATTTTGTGTGTTAATTTGCATGTGATAGAAATTGTTGTTTGTATAATTTAAATGAAGGGTTTTCGAAATTTCTAGTTATTTTTTTGTATACTTGTTTTGTATTGCATTTGTGTGAAGGTAGTATTTTCGTAGAATTGTGTGTCTTGTAAAATTTTCAAAATGGCATTTCTGGCTAAATTTAGGAAGGTTGATCTAGTTAGGCTCGCGGAAGAAATGGGATTAGAGATTACCTCTGAGGACAGAGTAATTGACATTTGTAAAAAAATTAAAAATTCCCCAGATTACGAAGAGGAGTTCGCAAAGGGACAACTAGACGTGATCAGTCAGGAACGCGACACCGAGAGAGCTTACGAACTGGAGAAATTGAAAATTACTAGTGCCGCAGAGACTGCTAGTCTAAATTCTACGCGTAGCGAAGGGAGTAGGAATCGACGTGAAATTAAGCACTTAATGCAAAAGTTCGATTCCCAAAATACGGAAATATCACTTTATCTGACTCTTTACGAAAGACAGGCTAGGGCAGCAGGAATCGAGGAAGAGGAATGGGTGTCACAACTCATTTCTCTTCTGCCTCTCGACTTGGCACAGATAATTATCAAAGAATTCGAGGAACAGATGCGAGAATATACAAACGTAAAGAAGGTTTTATTGGACCGATTCAAAATGAGACCTGAGACCTTTCGAATTAAATTTACGCAGCATCAGAGAAAGCAAGGAGCACTTTGGAAAGACATAGTGTTCGTATTACAGAATTATTTCGACGGCTGGATCGAAGCCTTAAATGTTAAGGATTTTAAAGGGTTAAAAGAGTTAATGATTGCCGATCAATTGGAGCGCCGTGTGCTTAACGAGGTAAAGGATCATTTCTTGGATGAGTTGATCGATGCACTAGAGTTAGCCGGTAAACTCGACCAGCATGAGTCAGTTCGGGGACATCGGAGAGTAAATCCTGTTAGAATGGCAGAGTGAAAACCGTTAGATAAGGCAAGATCAAATTCGCCGAGAAAGGAACACACCGCGAAAAACGCTGAAAAAACCGAACATCAGTTTGGCAAAATATCTGCCCCTAAAGGAAATTGGAGAAACGAAAAATTCGAGCGGAGAACTCAACCCGCTTGTTATATATGTCATTCTACCTCGCATCTACGGCCGAACTGCCCGCAGCTAAATAAATCGAAAGAACTATTGAATCGCGTTGGCCTCTCAGAGCCAGCTCAAGATTTGTTCGCCCCATATTTAAGTAAAGCTCTGGTGAATAACGAAGAAATGGATGTTTTGCGAGATACCGGGGCGTCAATTGATATCGTCAGCCGCAACCATGTCAGCCCCGAGCATTTCGCAGGAGAAGTCGTGTTGTGAAACAACCGCTAGACGCGGAATTTAGATGTTTACCTTTGGCGAAGGTAGAGCTGCAAAGCCCAGAATTCGGTTGCGTTGTAACCAAATCTGCTGTGATTGATGCACAGTTAGACAGCGGTTGGTATTTGTTAAGCAACAAAACGTATGAGCTGATCCTTGAGGCGAAACGGAACTTCATCGCACCTCGGAGTGCGAAAGACAAAGGATCGGTTACTGAAATATTATTTCTGGCCTAACTGCATTAACCTTTTCCAATCGGCGGTACATACGCTGTACCGGGAATTTTTATTCCTTTAACTTCGGCTGCGGTACAAGTATTGTACCGAGCATTCGAGTGACGGTTCTTTCCTCCTCTTTCTCCTGGAAGGAGTTTCACGACCCATTCAAGAACGTGAGTTCTATTGTTCGTGGCTGGGTGGGGATATTTTTCGCCAATTTTATCAGTTGTAAGCTCTTATTCTACATTTTTGGCGATGTTTAGGGACAACAAATTCCAAAAATCTGAAAAGTACTCCATTCGATAATTTTACGCTGGCGATAAAAGCCGAAATCTTCTTTTCAAGTGTTTGTTTCATGGATTTTTTAGAATGCATCAAAAATATCTCAAGGATATGGGGAGTGAGAATGTGATGAAGAATTTGGATTAAGGAAATTTTGATGATAATTATTCAGAGAGTTGAGAATCAGAAAAAGTATTTGGAAAGAAAATACTATAAACAGAAAAAAAAGACTCTTTTAAGAGCCCAAATTTTTTAAAAGTAGAACACGTTTTTGTATATTTAAAACAGACGTTTAAAAAAAGTATTGCTTAGAACAAATTTTTCCCTTTTAAAATTTAAGATTTCAGTTTGATTTAGGGACAAAACTTATTCAACAATATATATTAATATTTTTTGTCTAAACATTAAAGATTCAGAAAGGCATTAAACCCAGCAAAAAATTATTTTCATTGGAATATAAGAAATCAGTTAAATGCTTTATCTTTGTTTGCTGAACTTTGGCTTTATTTAGTAGCTTTTAAACGTATTCATTTAAGTTAAAAACTATAATTTCCTTCCTGGAAATGTTTCATCATTTTTTTCAATCACACTTTCTCATATTTGAACTCAAAAGATTTTAAGGATATTTATTTCTTTGTACACTAAACAAGGCTTCAATTTGGGAGGTACAATATTTAGGAAAACATTTCTAATATATTTTACCTCAAATTTTGTTCTCCTGTTGCATGTTTCGTCGGATAATTTTGATAATATGTGGTGATATTATTCATTATGGTATTTGATTATGTAAGCTTAATCTAAAACTTTAGAGAGTATGCATACTTAGAGATCTGTAACTGGTCATATAATTTATTACTACACTAAGTAAGCACCGAAATTATAAAAAATTTCACAATCGAATCAATGCAATCTCAGAGAAATGTAGTTTTGAGATTACATTAACATTTCAGTTCACATTTGACATATTAAATGCTCTTTTAATATATATACTCCTTGAAAATATGGTTTATAAAATATATAAGGTTTTATTGCCTATTTCTTTTAAATGTTAATCAACGCAATATATAACTTTCAGTTATGTTAATTTTTTTAATATTTAATACTGAATAAATATTTATATTGTTTTTTAAGTAACTTGAAAAAGTTGACTGGATTAACAACTGATCATAAAAAAATTCTTAGACTATTTTAACACGCAAATAACGATTTCCTACTCTATTATTAATCTTTGTATAATGTTTTTCTTATATTTAAACAATTGATATCATACCACTTTGTTTCAGAAGAAGTTATATCGAGTAATTTGTGGAGATGAAAATAAAATTGCGAATGAAACAAATAAAAATTATAAATATAAGCCCTTTTTTCATATATGATTATTATTAAATATCCCATTTAGATCAATTTTACTCTCTTATTACCTGAAATGCTGTACTTTCAATTCGAGTAGAAAATCTATTTTAATTTTAGAACTTACTTTAAAAAAGAAATCTTGTATACTTCAAAATGAATAACAATTATACGAACGAAATAAGTTCTTCAAAGCGAGAAATGCATTCAAATAAAAGTGGGATTGAAGAATTTAGAAAAAAAAATTATTGAAACATATGTAGCCAAATCTAGAGACCTTTCTGACACTGCTATCAGTATTGACCAGAAAATGGCAGCCCTTCCCCTCACCCCATTGTAAAAAGAATTGCCTTAACAATACTGCATAGAGTGTCAATGGTCATACTGGTCTTTCTAGTGGGGGAAAGAAATGATCTCCTCTGCTATAAAAGTAGCCGAACGAGGGATATATTTTACTTCGTTCTGCGCCGAGTACTAGAGGTTAAAGAAATAGAAGGATATGTTCGGTCTTGCGACCCGTGTCAACGAATGGGGAAAGGCAACGAAAAGGTTAAAGCGCCGTTGAAACTGGTACCTATAATTAGAGAGGTGTTCTCTAAAATGAATATAGATGCTGTGGGTCCCTTGTCCACCTCGTCGAAAGGAAATAGCTACTTGCTGACTGCAATTTGCATGTCGTCTAGATATCCCGAAGCCATACCGGTCGCGGATATCAGCTCTGTCTCAGTGCCGGACGCTCTTTTGGAGATTTTTAGCAAGATGGGTTTTCAGAGACAGATTCAAAGCGACTTGGGCAGTTCCTTCACGAGCCTTTTGACAACGTAGTTTTTTGATAGGTTCGGAATTAAAGTAACGCACAGTTCCGTGCATCATCCACAAACAAACCCGGTGGAACGTTTTCACCGCACGATCAAGCGAATGTTGAAGGTACTATGCTTAGAATCGGGACAAGACTGGGAGAAAAACCTTCCAGCAACTCTGCTAGCCTTGAGAACTATCACGCACGATAGTACTGGCTTTAGTCCCGCGGAACTCGTCCACGGAAAAAATTTACGAACTCCAGAAGTGTTATTATACGAGCATTGGGTCAGACCCCAAGAGGAAGATTCGACGGTTACGGAATACATTTTTGATTTGATAAATCGGATGCGACACTGTCAGAAGTTAGAAGTGACAACAATGACAGAGACCAGAGATAAGAGGAAAACCTGGTACGACAAAAACGCGGTGAAGCGTGAATTTCGCGTCGGAGAATTAGTTTTAGTGCTGTCCACTTCTAAGCCAAATAAGATGGCGGTACAATGGACTGGCCCTGGCGTCATCGAGAGTAAACTTTCCGAGACCAACTACATTGTCAGGATGGAAGGAAAGAAAGATAAAACTGAGATCTATCATATCAATTTGCTAAAACCGTATCATCAGAGGTTAGAACGGATAAATTTACTTGTTACTGGGGAGGAAAATCAGGAACGTGAAGCGGAAGAATTAACGATTCTGTATCCCGTTTCGGATCCGAATATTTACGACTTTGAACGGATCAAAGCAGGCAGCGCATTAGAGGGAAGACTGAGTCCGACAGAGATCGAGAGCCTTAAGCAACTACCAGGCCGACATAAAAAAATATTTTCTAATGATCCCGGAAAAACTCATTTGGTTGAGCACGATTTTGAACTGATCAGCTATAAACCGATTCGTTCGAAACCATATCGCACGTCTCAACGACAGAACGAGATCTTGAAGGGCGAGATTAAACGTATGCTCGATCTAAACATCATCGAAATAGGACAGTCGGATTATGCTTCGCCTATGATTCTGGTTGAGTCAACAGGAAGAGACCCCCGTCCATGCATAGACAATCGTCTCTTAAATGCGAATGTACGAACGCAATTTTTCCCCCTACACAATATAGAAGAACGCGTAGAAAGGGTTGCCGCCGCGAAGTACATCACGGTGATAGATTTGGCTAAAGGATATTCGCAAATTCCTTTGAGCGAGCGAGCACGCCGATATTCAGCTTTTGTTACCAGTTTTGGTACGTACATTCCCTTGAGAATGCCTTTCGGGCTCGTGAACGCGCCGTATTTTTTCAGCCCAAGTTTTTGATGGCCCAAGTTTTGGAAAACTGTGACACCTTCGCAGTTCCATACTTGGACGACATAGCAATTTATTCCGAAAATTGGGAAGATCACTTAAAGCATGTCGATGAAGTGTTAAAAAGAATAGGGAACACGCAACTGACAATTAAACCTTCGAAGTGTAAGTTCGCGCAGAATCATACCAAGTATTTAGGCCATATTGTAGGAGGAGGAGTGAGGTCGCCTGCCGAGGCGAAAATTAAAGCAGTAATGGAATTTCCAACGCCAAAGACGAAAACTCAAATTTGAGCATTCTTGGGACTCGCAGGATACGATGCACATTATGTGAAAAATTTTTCTTTAATTGCAGCCCCACTGACTCAATCATTAAAAGGGAAAATTAGAAAGGAAGGTGTGAATTGGACCCAAGATTGTAATCGAGCGTTTACCGAAATGAAAAATCGTTTGACAGAAATTCCAATTCTGCACGCTCCTGATTACAACAGAGAATTTATTGTACAAACGGATGCTTCGGATTTAGGGATCGGAGTCGTTCTGTCCCAACGAAATGACAAAGGGGAAGAACATCCAGTTCTATTTCTAAGTAAAAAATTTACAGACGCACAGAGGAAATATGGCACAACAGAAAAGGAATGTGCAGCAATTATTTATGCGGTTACGAAACTAAGGTGTTATCTGGACTGTCAGCAATTTACAACTGAGACCGACCATAATCCCTTAGTATGGCTAAATTCTAACGCTGTAGCAAATCAGCGCCTCATGAGATGGGCTTTGGCATTACAACCATTTCCGTACAAAGTTGTACACAAAGCCGGAAAAAAACACTTAAATGCCGATGCACTCAGCCGAAGCGATAAAGTGTAGAGAAATCGAATGAATATTGTGTAGGTAATTTTTTTGTTGTTTTGATACATATTTTATTTTTCTTATTTTTAAAGAGGAATGGAGAGAAGTCTTGATTAACTTTGAGTAGATGTAATTCATTAATTATTTTCAGATTTGTTTCTTTGTATTGTATTCAATGTTAGAAGAGTATTATAAAGGTGACTTAATATTTTTTTATGTGTGATTTGCCTCTGACGATAGCGTTGCAAGTTTTGTGGAAAATGATTTTTCTCTTCGTTAATCGAAAACCTCTTCGGGAGGGGAATTTGTGCACCGACTTCCCACGAGAAAATTGGCTGGACCTCCCAGATAGCCGCTAAAGGCAATCGGGGAAAAGGGGTGCCGACGCCGACAAGGCCTCTTTTCAGATTGGATCATCCGGAGGGTTTCTTTTGAAACTCGCCGCCGTTTTGACCTCGAGTGGACACACACGCGGCCAGCAAAATGCATTGCGTACGCCTAGATCCAATGCCGCTGAGGAATGAGAGACAGAGTTTTGTCATTGGGAGAAAAGTTCAACTCTTCAACAAATGAAGAGCTGAACTTGTGACCCCGCCTAGAAAGGGCAGGTCCCAAAGAGGGTTTTTAAGCTGGAACGAGAGAGGAATTGGGAGGATGATCGAGAGATCAAGATAGGGTTCGTTTGGAGAACCGGAGAATTAAATTATCGTGACGGAGAATTTGGTAAAGAGGTTCTCAGGCTGAGAAGCTGCTGTATCGGGCCTTGCCCCGTTAACCTGAGCCAACCTTTGGCCGATCATCGCTCGTCTCGAATGAGAAGTTCTTAGGTACTCTGATTAGAATTAGACGTGCCTTACGTCGCTACGAATTACCTTCTTGGTAGTTGATATAATCCGTGATTGGTTATCTACAGAAATCTGCGCGGATTAATCCCTCCGATCATTATTCCGAACTTCGGACTTATACTCGCCTAGAGTAGAACTTTTAGAACTTTCTGCATTACCTCGAGTGAACTCGTGAAAATCTGCGAACTGTATCCAGATTGATTTATGACTTGTCTTATGCTATCTCGTCCTGAGTAAGCGGAGTTGTTTTAAATTGATATTAATTTGTATATTTTGTAAAAATTCCTTTAATTAAGAATTTAAATTAAAAAATTAATATCTTAATATGGCTGTGTCGTCTGGTGAGTCCTTCATCGCTTAGCATCGCTGAGGTAAGACAATACAACATATACATATACACACACATACAAATATGTATATAAAATAAAAAAATGAATTTAAAAGAAAATTTTTTAAGCAAAAAAGAAAGAAAATTCTTCTGCTAAATGCATTAATTAAGTGAAGATCTAACTAATATTACAGGGTTTTTTGAGTACCAGCACTTCTACTCAGTCTGAGTGCAAAGAGTTAAAAAAAAGTTTCAGAAGGGCAACATGAAAGATTTTAGAGGAAGGGAATGATTTTTAACATGATAATACTCTAATGATGCGAATGAGATCTATCAATGTGTCTAGTTGCATGCAAAATGTGAAATGATGAAACAGAAGAGTTCAGATGATGACAGAAAAAGCACGAGTGGCACTGTTAAACAATTTTATTGTGACTGAGTGGAAGACATCATTTCTATGTTGCATACGGATAATAATATTTCCCGTTATTGTGAGTGAATTCAATTTGTGAATTTATGAGAGGGTTGCTGTGATCAGGAATCTTTTGAAAGAATTTTCTTGAGAGGTTTTTAATATGTTTTACGAATTCAATTTGCAGGTCGTGATGAATTACTTCGTTTTGAATAAACCATGGAGCATTAGTCATGATCGTGAGGATCATATTTTGAAGTACTTGAATTTTCTTATGATGAGTCTTAGCCGTGATACCCAAATCTGGGCGGAATAAGTGAGGATAGGCCTTAGGCTATGTTTAAACATAAGTACTTTGTTGTTAAGAGACAGTGCCGAATGTCGACTAATGAGTGAGGTGGACTTTATTCCTGAATTTATCACTATTGTAGCTTGCATGTTGAAGAAAAGTGAGTTTATTGTCCAATATGATGCCGGGCTATTTAACTTGCTGTTCCCAGAAAAGTTCTTCGTAGAAGAAAGTAAGAGACTTGAGTGGTTTTTAAGTGCCCTTTGCGGTTGCTATAAACCCTGTCGACGGCCCTGGAGGGGGGGCTGAAATTAAATGGCACGATGGGGTTGCACATGTAGGAACGGGCGTGTTGCTTAGGACTCGTCGAGGTAACTTTTCACCAGCATAAAGTTTTTGAAAAGTAAATTGGAGATAAACTGATTAAGGGTACGGGATTGAAGCTTTTCTTATCTTTTTAGAAACGCTTATTTGTGTATTACGTTTCTTTAGCGTCATTCAGGAGGGAGGTTAAAGAAGGAAGAGACAATGAGCCACTTTTTCAGCGAAAATCTTATTATTGAAAAATCTGTCTCTGGTGAAAAAGTATGACATTTCTGCAGTTAATTTCATTTAAATGTGAAAGATAATAAGCCTTGCTCTCATTTTATTGCTTTGGATGCCAATTATATTTGTTAGCTAAGCTGTAATTATTTTTTTTCTGACTTGTTGTAACTTTGGACGGGAAAGGAGGGGTTCTTGGTACCATGGATGTTTGAGGTAAAAAGCAACCCCATGTTTTCTTAGTTTATTTTTGTATTAAATAATAAGAAGAACAATGTTTGCTTTAGCTTCAGATGTACCCAGGGTGTATAAAAGGAAGTTAGGGACTTGTAAGTATATGAAGTTCTCTCTAGAGACCTTAGAAGCTTGATTTAACGCCATTTCACAAGTTTAGGGTACTATGAAATTGGCAGAAACTCTTTTGCACACTAAGGTACAGTTTGTTACAAAAGAAAGCTAATTCATAAAAGGAAACATGGAAATCCCTGGTGTTCTCCAATGAGATGGAAAAGGCAATTACAACTTGTAGTCCGGTTCAGTGATTTCGGTTTTCCTATCAATAGTGTTGATATTAAAATTATAAACGTTTATCTTACTAAGAAGATGTAGTAATATAAAGATATATTTTGGGGTGTCAAAAAATCCTTCTGCCTCTTTAAGAACTAACTAACTTTGTAAAATTTCGTTAAAGCAAGCTTCTAGGATATTTGGAGAGAAATAAATACACTTGCAAGTCTCTAATTTCCTTTCATACACCCTGGTGGTATCTGAACAAAAGTAAACATTGTTTTCATTATTATTTATTAACAAATAAATTAAAAAATGAGCTGGGGTTGCTTTGTACAGCAAATTTCCATAGCAAAAAAAATCCTATTTGCCAGTGCACAGTTATCTCTCCTCAGACTAAAATTAATTGCAATTTAAATACCGTATATAATGGGCATTCCAAGCAAGAAAGTGAAAGCAAGTTTTGTTGCCTTTCACATTTAAATGCACTTGTCTGCAGAAATATTCTACTTTCTTCAGTATAAAAAAAATCCCCAATAAAAGTTTCACTGAAAAACTGTCTCAATACTTTTTCCAACCTGCTAGCTCCTGAATGATTGTTATAAATGTTTAAGGAATGAAATACACTAGTCAGCATTGTTAACAAACAACGAAGAAAAGAGTAGCAATCCCGTACACTTAATCAGTTGGTCTCTATTTTACTTTTTAATAAAAAAATTATAATGGTTCAAAGTTACCTCCACGAATGCAACGTAACCATTTTTTACAGCTTGTAATTCACAAAGCTCTATGACTAAATAACATAATGTTTTATAAAATAATTTCCAGTTCGATAGAATTTGGTAAGACTTATGTAATAACGAAGTAATAATTGAATAAATGTAATTAGATTGAGCCAATTTTCTAAAGTTGCACTTCTCTTGGGTATTTATTTCTTTATTATCAAATTTTTCTGCAGGCTTTACAACTGAAGGTGATGCAGCGAGCAGAATTCTTGATGAAGTATTTCTTGCCTTCTGAAAGAAAATGGAATTAATTAATTTTGTATAAAAATAATGTTTCAAATACCTTCCCATAGTTCGACAGCACCAACATGCGGCATATATAGCAACGATACAAAATTGAACATGAAACGCCTAGATGAGGTAAACCATGAAGAGGAAGATTTAAAAAAGAACAAAGAGGGGTAAGAAAAATAATTCTGATACCGAACTCGAAGAATATTAGGAATTTTGTAATCTGGAACATAATTGTGATGATATTGCAGATTTAAAAAAAGTGTATTTCTGGTTTAAGAAACAATAGAATTAAATGTTTTATTAAAAAAAATTGAAGATTTATTTTTAAAAATATCTTTACTAGATTTATTTTTCTGTATTTGATTAAAATTAAACTCGGAATTGGAGATAACAAGTTGTTGTTCAAGGATAGAAACAATTTTAATAAACATTTTTGAGTAATTAATTGTAGACAATAATGATTTTTCTCTCCAAAGTAGAGTGCAGATATTTCTATAACCTTTAAATTTTATCGGATTCTAAAAATGAATTTGCTGTTATTAATTAAATTCAAATAAGATAAAAAAATTACACATTGCTATTTTAATTATTAATATCTTAAGGAATTTACAGATAAAGAAAAGGGACATGCTATAACAGGAAATTTAAAAGTTGTTGATTCAGACATTTTAAGGGAAGGCAAGAAGGTACCACTGGCCAATGTAGAAGTTTGGATGATGGAAGCAGAGAATTCTGGAGGAAATTTAGAGCAGGATAAAACGGATTAAGAGTGGCTTCAGATAAGGGGATACATTTGAAAATAAACGATCATAAAAAGAAATTGGGAAATCAATTGACAAGTTTATTGCTGCTATAGTGGCAGCGATGGCCTAGTAGTAATTCTCGGCATAGGGGTCAGAGGATTCCACATTAGAAACCCGATTCCACTGAAAATCCGCCGTGTATGGAGCCTGTTGCACGTTAAATCATACGTATTGGCCAAACCTGCTCCACCTGGTGTGGTGGGGAAGTTTCAAGAGAGGGAACCAGCTCATTTGTCGTCCTCGTCATTTCACAGCGATTCGAAATTATGAGTTCCGTCGCCACTTCGTCCCGTTGCTTCAAAATGGGATGTTGATACAGCTGAACTAAATGATTGTAGTAGACAAATTTGCAAATAATTTCTGTTCATTGGTCAAATATAAAGATGGGTAACTATAAAGTTATCTTATTCATTGAATGTCACTTCAGTGAAACGCATTTACTAAATAAGAGTGGGTAGAAAGAATTAGGCAAAAGAGTGTTGGCTTTCTCTAAAGGAATTAAGTTGCAAAGACTTGTTCTTTGAATTATCTTTACCTATTCCCCATTGTTCAATTCCATTAAAAGCCTTTAAAATTTAGATTTGTGGCGTGTAGCATAAGTAGTTATAACTAATACATGAGAAAATGGTTCTTTAAATTGCTGAACTTTATTATGAGAATAGTTTCTTTGTTAATAGCAACAAAAAAGTTTTGGACTTTTTAAATATAATGTTATTAATAACTTGAATACCTTTGATTTTTAAAATCTATGCACTAGCCTACCACATCAAAAATTTATAAATGTTGCGCGAATAGGAAGATTACTTGTGTAATGAAATTATTGATAAACCTGAATGAATCAAACTTAGTAAATTCAGTACTTCTGAGAATTGCCTCTCGGATGGAATCAATTTTTATACACCCTGGGCTTTTTTATGGCGTTAGGATATCAGGGTGAGGTTTCGTAAAGGGATATTTTATTCTCTGATTGGTGGCCCTTCCTGTTGAAACGGTGGAAAATTTGGGTATTTGTTTCCATATGGCAGGTTTTAAACACTTTAGGTTGAGTGCTCTCTGCGGTCGGGGATAGGATAAGTAATTTTTGTTTGTGCACTTGATTGAGTGAGGATTTTATTTCTATAGAATTCAAATGGATTTTATGCACTTGTGTTCAATTTCAGTGCGATATTGTCGTTCTGTGTTTTTTGTTAATTTGATTTCATAATTATGTGCTACTAATTTTTAATTATGGTTTCTCTCGATCTCTAGGGATTTTCGTGTCACGAGGGTCAATTTCCGACGTAAGTCAGGCTCTTCACAAAAAATTTTTGAATCCTTGCCTGGAAATAACGCTTGAAGAAGTCTCCTGTCCAGATTCATTTTCATTCTTTTAAAAAGAGTTTTTTGAATTTCACTTTTTTTGTTTTAGTAATTGTTATTTTAGATGCAGTGGATATAATGTTTCTCAAATTTCTCAATTTTCCTTCTAATTGATATTGTATATATTTTTCAAAAGTATCTTTTTAAATTTGTTGAGTATTTTTGTGAAATGAAAATAGTATGATTTTCATTACAATAATGAAAAATATTGTTGAAAATCATAAAAAAATATTGCTAAAAATTAAGGGCTAATTGTTCGACAATTAACACTTTGGTTGCGGGACACATAAAAATACATTTTTTTGAATTATCCTACATTAAAATTTTTATTCAAGAATTTGACTTCCATACATGTTTAATTAAATTGAACATTTTAATAATTGACTGTAAAATACGCCACTTTTTCTTCTATGGTGTATATATTGCCTAGAGCGACCACAGGTTTTTTAGCTTTCATGTCATTCGTATAAAATACATAATATTTTCAATCATTATCATTAAAAAAATAATTTTTTAAAAATCGTTAAATTCCCTAAAAATCATTTTTATGCGAGGATATTTTTGGAGATATTGCCGAAAATATCACACAACCACACACAAAGTGTCTCAATCAGAGTGGAAAATTAACTGGCTAATCAGTTAATTACAATTAATTGTTTACTTCGCAGTGCAAATAAATGTCTCCGTAATGATTCTTTTTTAAAGAATCATTACGGAGACATTTATTTGTTCGTTGTAATATAATCTATCTATTCAATGAATTCATTAATTAGGCGCATCGCACTTGTTCTGTGAATTGTCTTTTATTTCTTCTAGAAAATGAAGAAT
>BGPR01019736.1:0-28779 GCA_013235015.1 Araneus ventricosus
TGTTTTCAGCAAGAAACAAAAACAAATTTGAAATTATAACCACTATATGCATGAACAAGTTTAAATAGAATTGTAGAGCTTGATATAGATGCGAATAACCTTTGGACAGTTTCAAAAGCCACCAGATAAGAAAAACTGAAAAGATCGAGCGATACTTACAGCAGTTCTTCTCGTCCGAGTTATCCCTGCAGTCCCTGCGCATGTTGCAGCGTCCACTCAAGTCCACACACTCGCCGCTCTCGCACTGGAACTCGTCCTCCGCACACTCTGAAAGCACAATTTCAATATTGAGAGGTTTTAAGTTATTCAAAATCATCAAGTCAGACTCAAGACTAGAATCAAACTAGAGGTTACTTTAATATCTCTAGGAATAACATCTCATTCCCTTCATTTGTACAGCTGAAAATTAGTTTACATTGCCTCTGATGATGCAAAAGTTTGAAGAACTGACCAATCAGCGAAATTATTGCACCTTTGAAAGAGCTGATCTGATTGGTCAGTTCTCCAATTCTCGAGTTTCGAATGAAGTGATGCAAACTAGCCTTAAGAACTTCATTGCGTAGTATATTTAGTAAAAAAATAGTGCGATACACAAATTTTGTCATATATTCTATCAGTTTCTATTCGCTTTTCAGCATCAACCACCTTATTGATGAATCGCTTTCAGGAGAAAAGCCATCATCTTTAATGCCTGGTGTAAGAGAGACACCAATCTAGGCAAGAATATGCAAGAATTACTTCTAATTTATTCACCGATTATTATACAGGACAATTCGAATTTATTGTCCGAATTGCAAACGATTATACAATATTCATAAGATAAAAAAATTAACATTATTTTACTTTTATACATTATATAGAAGGAAATATTGAAATATTTTGTTGCTGTGAGAATAAAATATCAAGCCTTTCTTCTCTAAATTTAAACATCATACACAGCAAAAACATTGAATTTCCCTTCTTCAATATTTTGAATGTGCATCGATCTTAAAAATTAATGAGGAAATAAAATGAAAACTACTTACTTTGTGAAATAAAGACTGGGTGCTTCCCTAGACTCACAGGGGTTGGAGGAAGAGTGGTGATGTGCCGAATGATTTCCGTTCTTCTATCTTGATCTAGAAGGTCATCGTCTGTCCAGTCCGACAGATCATCACCCGACTCGATGGCATTCTCATCGAAGCTGAGGTCCGATTGTTGAGGCACGATTTTAGGAACAAAGGAATCGTTGGTGGCAGCCTCGCTCAGATGTGAACCCAAAGTGGACAACTCTTCTCCTGTGGTCTGAGGAATGCCAGTTGTCTGAAAGGAGGATGGTGCTGGAAATGAAGAAGTTTCGATAGTTTGGAATTCTTCTTCATCTAGAAATGTTACAGAATAAGTTGCGTTTTGGAACTTATCAGTATTCGATGAAGTTGTGGATGGCTCAGTTGGATTATCTGATACGGACGCAGCCTTGGACTCGATATCAATCTCATGTGTGGAGGGTGGTAATTCTGTGGAATGTGTTGTAGAAGAGTTCTTTGCAGAAGACGGTTTCTGAAGGGGTTTGTGGAATCCGTGACCTTGCTGAGAGTGCATTGTTATGTGATTTGGATTTAAATCTTTTGAGTGTAAATTGACGGAATGGGTCTGTGAGTCGCTGGTGTTTGCGAACGTTTCGGATTCCACGTCCAATTCTGTAGGAACACTGAATTCGTCATTCACAGAGCTGCTTATATCAGTTGATAATTCGGATTCTGTTGTAGCATTGCTGGTATCAAAATATTCGGTAGTCTCTTCTAATGATTCTTCATTCCTGAAGAGAGAAGGAATACTTGTACTGGAGGCGACAGACGCATTTTTGTGTTCGGAAACTAAGTCAGGTAGATTTTCAGTAATAATATTTTCTGTGCTCATATATTTGGTATAAAGGATCGCTGAAGTAGTTTCTTCCTCTTTCGATGTAATTTCTTCCGAATCCGATTCATCATTAACCGATGAATCATCGTATTCTTCTAATGATGTGTTTGTTTCTGTATTTGAACGATTCTGATAGTTAAACCCAATATCACTTTTGGCACTGTAAATACTCAACAAGTTTTCACTCTTGTGTCCCATTTCATTGCTCGAGTCACTGCTTTTATTAAAACTCTCCTCTGAATCTGGACTAGAAACATTATTTATGGATTCATTAAAATTCGTAGAAAATTCAGTTGTAAGATAGGACGTCCACGAATAGTCTTCAGATCTATTAAGAACCAGCACACTCTCTGTAACATCACTACCTGGATTCGTTAATTCCTTAGATTCGGATGAATTTTTATTGTTTTCAGTATGAGTGGTATAAACATCGGGGGAAGTTCTTTCCTCATTTATTTCACTGCTCAGGTATTCTACAGAAGATTCTGTGAGGAGTGTGCCTTTTGTAGTAGTTTCAAGAACTGTCGTTTCACGCGAGTTGTCTTCAGAAAAATCCGATTTTGGCTTAGTTTCAACATATTCTACAGAAGATTCTTTCAATTCGAGATTCTCTGGTGCAGAATTCGATTTCATGACATCTGGAGGGCGGGTTTCACTTAAATATT
The DNA here is from genome assembly GCA_013235015.1 of Araneus ventricosus. Lineage (NCBI taxonomy): Eukaryota > Metazoa > Arthropoda > Arachnida > Araneae > Araneidae > Araneus > Araneus ventricosus. The sequence goes on from BGPR01019736.1 coordinate 2,568, forward strand.
CCATGGAAGATTTTTTTAGATGAATGCTTCCTTCTACTACTTGGCTTTCAGATGAAAATGAACCACTGATGGAGCCAGATGAATTCTCCTCTTCCACTGAATCGGGCTCAAGATGGACTGATCCTTCTCCAACCACGCCCTCGTCTAGGAATCGGTACGACGGCTGTTCCTTCCGGACAGGCAGAGTGTGCCTGTAGGGGTGTTCATCTCTATCCAGACGTCCGGACCCCGAAGTCCTGTTCTTGGTCGTGTTCGCAGGTGGCCGAACAACTAGAGAGACTGAGGACATGATGGAAGAAGCCACTTCACCTCTTTGCGGGGGGGGCATCTTGCAGAAGAAGTGGCCTACCACTCCTGGGAGGAAGCGGAGCTGGGTCTACATGTGACAATGGGTCTTCCAGGACACTCACTGATCCCACACCTACATGCAAAGGGTTAGAAGATCCAGAAGAAGGAGGTTTCTTTGGGGGAGGGGGAGCCGGAGGTGGAGCTTCAGCCAGTCGGACGTTCCCTCTTCCAGGAGGAGAAGGAGAGGCAGGTACAGTTTCAGCGAGTCGAACATTTCCCCTTCCAGGAGGCGGAGGAGCGGCTGGTAGAGCTTCAGACAGTCGAACATTCCCTCTTCCAGGAGGAGTCCGTTGATCTCCGAAAGAGGGTGACACAGAATCTTCGATAGGAACTGGCTTCCACTGACCGTAGCTGAACTTGTGGAGTTTGTCCTCTTCTGAACTGATATCACCAACTGGAACCACTTCACCTGTGCCTCCTAATTGGAAAAAAAGGAAAATTTACAGACGTTCTCATGGAAATTCCAGAAAAAGAAGATAAATTTTGCATCTAAATGCCATACGTACAGAAATTTGGGCAATATTTTTCTCAGCTGCGACCAGTGGTGTACTCGCAAAATAAGCAGTACCAGGCCGCTCTAAAAGCATTGCGGGACGCTCTGAAAAGAAGTGCCGGAACGCTCTGAAAAGCAGTGCCGGAACGCTCTGAAAAGCAGTGCCGGAACGCTCTGAAAAGCAATGTCGGAACGCTCTAACTCTGGTGACAAAAATCGCGTTGTTTTAAGGACGTTTTCATAATTTTTTCTTATTTATTTCTCATGAAAGAAAAGCAGTGTCGGAACGGCGTTCCGGCTCCACTACACCCCTGGTTGTAACTACATAAAAATAATTTTTGTTTCTGAAATTATTATATTTTGTGGCAGTATAAAGGTTTTAATGCAACTTCTTGGTCGTTCCTCTGTATACAGGGCTTCCTAAACTTTTTTCTTCCGCGACTCCTTTTCAGCTGCCGCAATTTTCCATAACCCTATCGCATGTATTAGGTGAATAAATTAAGTGAAATTAGATTAGGTGCTTAAATTAGGGGAAAAGCAATAGCTAACGCCAGCAAAAATATGGCAGAATATATTGTGATTGGGAAAGTTAATGAAATGCTTTATGACCGGACGGCTTTTAAAATAATATTTTTTTACTAATGTTGATAAATCTGACAGATGCATGAGTTTATAAGGAGTATGGAACATAAACTAAGCATACTATGGGATACCAACTCCAAATACTAAGCATATGCTTGGGACCCAGCATTCAAGAACTCCTGCACCCTCCAGCTAACCTACGAAAGGGAAATTCATTCAAGATCTTTAGGAGCAATAGCAGAAGGTTAAAGGCAGTGATAGGAAGGTTCACTTCAAATTTCCAAAAATAATCTGTAGTTCAAAAACCAAACGTTGAATGTTTCTGTAAAAAGCAAGGCATGACGCTGCTTATAGAGTATCAAGCAACAACCAATTAACAACAATGATTAACAATGCAACGCTTCTTCTGCAGTTCTGAAGTAGGACTTACCTTGCATCTTGGGTGCTTCATCTCTGGGCTGCGAAGGTCTCCTGTTTGGAGGAGCTGTGGCCAGCCTCGGTGGGGGTAGAGGGCCTTTTGTCTCAGAGGAACTCTTGCCGATTCGCTGCTCAACGCCAGGGACGGAGATCCACTCTTCGTTCTCTGCAAAAGAATTCTTTTAAACAAAAACAAAAATCTTTTCGTCCATCTCAAAAATAAAAATGTTCGATTATTCTTTGTATTTTATTGGACTTTTCATTAACTATATCTTTCTCCATTGCTATTTATTTTTAGCTTTGGCTGTAGTGTATACTAATGTATCTTTCTGAGGTTGGCCTCCACCTGAATGATGATTTCACTTAGATAATTTTAATACTGTTACATTTTAATTTAATAGCTGATAATGCACACCATTACTTCAATTCCCACCGTCTTTCTTTACCTTTATCACCACAGTATGCCCCCGAACTCGGAGCCAGGACGGCTCCCTGTTCCAGCGTCTTTCTGACGAGGCAGTTACTAAATTAACCCTCCAGCTGCACAACTCGCGATTTACGTAGATTAGAAGTTGGTCTGTTTTCTGCTGCATATCCCGCTGTTTATACGGCTATATTTGCTTACTGCTATTATAGCGTTGAATTACATCAGACTAATATAGCGTTGTGAATAAATAACAATTCGCTTAGTTTCAAAAATGTTCGCAGATAATGAATCTAAATAGTAGTTTAAAATTCCTGAGTTGGAGACTTAATATACGAGAAAAGGAATATTCCCTATTTCTAAATTATTAATAATTCCCTATTATCGGTTCTAGCTATGCAACTTTTCCAAACTTTTTTCGCAAACGTCTTTATACGTTTTTCATATTCAGTTCAAAAGCAGATAGCTCGTATTTATATGTATATTTTCTTAAACATATGCATGCATAAAGTATTCTTGAGATTTCAGAAATATAATTAAATACCAAAAAAGATCGATTCATTTACTTTGAAAGCTAAGTTTTCTTACATGATAGCTAAAAGTTCAAAATAATTGGGCGCTCGGAGGGTTAAAGACAAAAATATTCGTGTTCTCTATTTGTTACTATTGAGAAAAACTTTCCTTAGTTTGAATTATTATTTTGCGAAAAGAGACTCACCATCTACATCTACGGACTCCCGATCTATCCTGAGAGCCCCAAATGCAGGTGTCTCCGACCCCAAAAGATTCTTGATGACTTTCAAAGTATCCGAGTCGTCTGCCTGGAGTTTCCTTAGATCCAAGTAAACACGGAAAAACACCAGAAGACCCGGCCTGAAACAAGAAGTGTAGAAAATAAAGAAGTTTTTAGTAGAACTGAAATCCTTACTAAAAGGTTGTCAGGCATACATTAAATCAATATTAATATCTATATATAAAGCCAGAGATGGAAGTAACGTGGTCACGTGGTTTGGTTTGGCTACGTGCCAAAGAGGGGGAAATCCAGACTTTCTGTCTGCGTCTACAAATTAGCATACACATGGAGATACTGTTTTGATTCTTTTATTAATATAAACTTTTTTTTTTTTTTTGCTTTGAGGAAACACTGTATTCTCTTTTTTAATTTTATGTTGATTCATCAACGGACATGCAACTTCATTAATATTAAATAGAAGTTATGTGGTTTACTTTCTTTCGTACTTAATTTCGGAAAAATTAAATATATATTTTTTAAAATATTTTTCCTTAACCGTTCTTACACTGAAAGGCTTCTTTTACTTAAAGATTTGCATTCATCAATTCAGCATTTTTTAAATTTTATATTTGGTAATTCATTTTTTTCTGTTAGTGGATTTAGCATTATTTTACTCGGAAAAAACGAAAGTTAGTGTAAATTGATGCATCAGTTCTGTTTTTCATGTTTTTTTTAATTTCTTAAGCATTCTGGCAATCTGCATCAGATTTTCTTCAACAACTTTCGCTTGTAAATTTGTGACATTGAGATCTGAGATATTGTTGGCAAGCTAAAAGTTCGTATTAGACGGGCACAAATCTTCTAGTTAAAAAATAATAACGCAAATATAATTTTGGAATCCTATGGTTATACATACATTCCTTATATTTTTAAATCATTTTAATTAAAACTACGATTAAACCACTTTTAGTTCATCATTTAAAACTTCATTTTTCGCTTAGTATGAGAGATAAAATGGCTACTTTTCAGTATTTAACAGTTAGGCAGAAGTTCAGAAATGCTACTTGTACATCATGAAATTCGACGAGTCTGATCGATGCAAGGGGTATTCTAGTTTCAGCGTCGGTTTGTCGTCGTAATAAGATCGCAGCTTGGAAGTCAAAACCATAAGTCGGTTTCAGCCACGCGTCAAACTCCTGTTAATAATAAGAGGTTAAACTAATTTAAATACACTTTAACACATTTTATACCAGTCACGTTAAAGTACATCTTTTCCTTAGTACGTGGATAATGGGATGCAAAATGTATTAATTTCAGTGAAAATATAAAAATCTTAGATCCTGAGCTAGACAAACGGCAATGGCAGTACAATCAGATGCAACATTAAAACATAATTTTGTTAAAAATTGATAGATAAAATCGGATACATAAATAATAACAAATAATTCTATAATATAAATGCAGTGACACGGCCTCTAACGCCTCAGGAATGTGGGCGTGGCTACGACCTACCCGACCAGACGCCACACCCATAGCGCGCGCGGAGAACAAGAAAGGGTTTTTTTTCTTAGAATTCGGAGACGAACAGGGGAGAGAGTGCCGAAGTGAATTTCCCTTATCTTTGAAAGAGAAAGATTGTTGGTAAAAAATATGTACAGAGAAGATCCCACTGCAAGGAAACGAAGTTTAGCAAGAGAGCTCATTTCGCTTTGTATTATGGAAGGTGAGACAAAGCCAAGAGACATTAAACAGAATTCAAACCGCAAATATTTAATTAATTAGAATTAATTTATTTTTCCACTTTACTTTCGTGTTAGTTAAAAAGGTTCTTTCTTTTTCGTACTCAATTTTGGAATTGAATATTTATATATTTTGCAAAATGAAAGTTAGTGTCAATTGATTCATCATTTCTGTTTTTCATGCTTTTTTTTAAGTTTCTAAAGCACTCTGCATGAGATTTTCTTCAACATGTTTCTTTAGTAAATTTGTGTCAATCAGATCCGAGATATTGTTGGCAAGCTAAAAGCCCGTCTTAGACGGGCAGGAATCTTCCAGTGTACAATAATATTTGATAAAAGCTAATACGTCTTGTAAGACTTTAGCAATTTCGGGGCTGAGAACTTAGTGATGGATGTTTGCTGAAATGATAGATGGCTTCCGAAGACTCAAAAATTATGCCGAAAAGCACACGGGCGGTCTTCTGTAATGCCATTTTGTCTTTGGCTCTCTTTTGTTGCTTTGATCTTAAAGAGATCGCATACGATGAGCAACTGTTTCCTAGTCGAGTTTGCGTTTAGTCTAGTTTAGCTACATTAACGTCCTGTTTTGAAGCAACACGAGGGCTATGTTGGGACGGACCTCGTAATTTTGAAGCAGGTCAGATGACGAGGACGACACCTGAGCTGGCACCTTCCTCGAGTTTGAGATTAAATCTTCACATTTTGGTTACTTCAAATAATCAAATTTTCATTGTGCAAAATGGATACAGAAGAGTTTCGTCGCCTTACTGTCAGCAAGTACTCTTTAGAATTAAAAGATCATCAGGCTATCGCGTCGATATGCGCTATCATGCTACCACGAGAAAGACACCAGACATGCCGATGGCGGTCGTTATGGAAACGGGATATTCCAATGCATTTTGGGGGGGTGAAGGAAACGAGTTTATTTAATTTGGCGCTGAAAGAACCGGCGGAAGTCTCATTTCGCTTCGTACTTCGGTCGAAAGCGAATTCCTCGCCTAACGAAGTGCGCTTAGTTTGCAAAATGTTGCAGTTGATTTTATACCCGTTTCCCTCCTTTCCTCGACTCTTCTACTTGATGCAACCCTGTTCAGGGTTTTCTCGTGGCGGTAAGAATGCGGAATCACGTATAATGTTATAGACCTCATAGAAGACTCAAAATAGTACCGCAACAATAAGTCGCCCGTGTAGGCTCGATCTAAGGAATTAGTAGACTCGGAAAGTAAAGATATTATTTAAAAATAATATGTTTGGCAGACGTGGGAAACCGGCAAAATGGGCAGAGAGGAAAAGAGGTTCGCCTAACAACAAATGTCTTTGTATCAATTGTGGGGATACGATCAATTTTCAGCCGACTGCCAAAATATTATGTAGTTTTTAACAATTTCAGTTTTTCTATAGCCGTTAGAGACTTTGAAAGGCCTCAAAATCTACTTGACGTACAACGCGGGGCTAGGCCTACAGCGAATTTACGTCAATTGGTAGAAAGCGAAAGGAACCTCAAAAACAGCCAGTGATGAGTGTGTGTAGTCGAAGCACACGGTCACAACGGACCACAATCTCCGAACGTAACAATTTAGGGACTTGTAGCGGTTACAATCAACTGCCTTCTCCTTTCTATGGTAGGTGGCGCTACTGGAGCCATCTTCTTTCCATGATGCCTCTGTCATTCTTGTCTGTGTGCTTGAATCGTGATGTTCTCTGTTTTGTCTTGTGTGTTGTCACTTTAATGTTCTGTGCTGTGGAACGTAGCCTAATAAAAATGGTTCCTAAAATTGACTGGATTCTTCAGCAGCACAACACACAAACTTGAGTCTCGTCCCTCTATAGACTAAAGAATTTACCTAATAAAGTGCTTTTACCTGATATGGAAAGAGCTTTAATACCGCGCGAGACTGAAAGAAGTATCATTAGTTAGTGAATTTACAGAAGCCTCTTACTCATTCATTCATTCATTCTCTTTTGCTCATTTCATTCACACATCCACACATACTAAAATAGAGAACCTCAAAATAGTTTTGCGCCCGTGGCCTCATATCGTCAAAATCCGCCACTGAGTTTTAAAAGTCATATTTGTCCGATTTACAATAATTTGTTTGATAGAACGGAACTTGTTATTAGACTGGAGATCACACAAATAAGGAATTAACATGGTCCAAAAGAAAGTGCTCGAACGACCTTTATAAAGGTACAAGTAAACAAAAATAAAAAAAAGGACAACGCAAAAGTTAGAGACTGTGGAAGACGGATGTGATTACAAGCTGTATAAAAAAAACTCACCTGAAAGCGTATATTCTGGCAGCAATGAATGCAGGCTCTAAGGAACTAGATAGGAAGGCATTTTCTACCTGAAGAACAAAAATACGATAAAAGTTGAAGCATTCGTAATATGAGACATTTGACTTTGTTTCAATTTAGAGTTTTTAGAGCTAAACAATTACGAAAAAATAAAGAGCTATCTAGAATTATTGCGAGAATCAGAATTTATTTGCTCACCATGGCTTGGTAGCTTTCTGCCTTCGTTAGGAACTGAAGTGAAGTGGTGTTGAGCAACTCATCCACGAAATCATCCCCTTGGGACACACGAAATTTCCCACTAAGTGACAGCACTGAGAAAAAAATCCAAGATAAAAAAAAAACTGAATTGTGAAATGGATGATAATTAATAATTTAAAATCAACATTTTAAAAAGAAACAGAAAAATTAGCAGTGGATTTTTTTTTAAATTATGAATTGTTTAGAACAGTATTGATATTACGAATTTTTCAGGACACTTTTTTTTCTTTCAAATTTCTCAACTTTTGTAAGCAAAAATAATTTTAAATTTTTTTTTTAATTTACAATATTTCATTAAAGTTTTCTGAGTAATTATTTTGAATTGTGTTTCTTATTTTCTAGCAATAACTACCGTTTTGTCTGTTTGTTTATTTATTTTAAAATTTAGGGGTGGTAATGAAGGAAATAATTTTTTTTACCAAAAAAAAATAATGGTGGAAAAAGTTTAAATCATGATCTAGATTTTTTATTAACATTCCCTTTTTCAATGTTGGTAAATTGGAGCTGAATGGTTCTAGCGCCATAAACCCGAACCGAAACCGTGGGTAATTAGCCGAAATAAATTACTAACGAGCTTAATAAAAAAATTTGGATGGAAGATCTAGTAAAAATGAAATCCACAAGGTCTTTTATTAAACATCCTTTTAGCTAACAAAGGTTATTTTTTATTAGATATCATGTGATAAATATTTTTTGTGGGAGTAACGATTTAATGTTTAAACTGAGCCCATAGAATTTCAGTTTTCTTCCCACTTTGGTTTGGATAAACTAGGAACTTGTAACTGAACTAAGATCATGATTCCCATTCAACAAATGTATTGACTCAGCAAATTAGGCAGAAAAATACATTCTATCTGTTTTTCACAGGCATTGCTAGCGGCATTTCGCATTCATTTGCTTTGAGTTTTTGAAAGACAAAGACGCCCATTTTTTCATCTCCATTTTTAATAGTCATGACATATAATAGTAAGTGCATATTTACTAATATAATTGATATATAGCCAATTCCTGATTGAAGAGACTGGAGAGATTCAAATTTAACAAATATTATTTGAAATTATATACTTTATTTGCTAAAAGTTATGAACATAATACATTCTTAATTGCGCAAGTATCATTCGTAGTCTTCAAGAGAAACATAACAAACAAGGCCATCTGTTGTCTTAACTTTTTATTATAACAAAATTAATGATCTTTAAATTCACTAAGCGTTTTATCTGCTTGAGGAAGCAACAAGAGAAACAGAATATCCAGAGAAAATATAAACATGCAATTAATAAAATAAAAGGAACAGTGCTTACCTGGGGAACGAAACAAATTTGTGACGACTGAAAAGAGAAAGAAAAAACATGCTTATAACACAGATTATGCAAATAAACATAACAGAAAAAAGGCAAATTATTCTCTCTTTAACACTCGGCATCTTAATGCAGAAAGTACCTGGTGGTCCAGCGGGTAATGTTTGAAAAACAATCTAATAGATGGCGCTATCTGTGAGCAAGTGAGACCAAACTTGATGCGCATGATCATTAGAGCGGGCAAATATATAGGTGTGCATTTCGTTAGAGAGCGGTGAGTTTAAGTTGTAATTATCATAATTGTCGTGTTGTTCAGTTGTGATTATCACAAGCGAAAATGAATAAATATTCAACAGATATTCGAGTGTTTATTGTGTTGGAAATGACCAAATGCTATGAAAATGTTAAGGCAGTGCAACGGGCATGACAGGAGGAGTTTCACAACAAGAACTGGCCGGACAAAAGGACTACAGTCCACACTATTGAGAGAGAAGTCTGCTGACGCGTGACGGATGGATTCCAGAACCGCTTCACTGCTGTTCTTGTTAAAGAAGGCCGTCACTTCGAACCCCTTTATCATTAATTGGTTACTATTTAATTTCAATATTTATCATTAAAATCTTTTCATCATTCTTATTTGTTTTAGAATTCCGATTTGTTTCAAACATTACCCGTTGGGCCACCCTGTATTAAAGTGATACACACATACAGGGTGTCCAACAAAGGACTCCCTGATTTTAAAATTAAATAACTCGGCAACGGAGATCGATAGAAGATTGAAACCGGTGGAATGCTTAGTCTGAGAGCAGTAAAAATCTCATACAGAAGTTTCAAAATTAGTCACAAATCTTGCCGACAGGTGGCGCTGTACGTTGCAATCGCTATTCAGAGTCCGAGAAGAAAGCTGTAAACTGTCATTTTTTGCAAGCAATCGTTGCAACCACATCACAATCGATTCAAAATGTGCATTTTTCGTGCTTGCATAGGACAGTTTACAGCTTTCTTCTTGGACTCTGAATAGCGATTGCAACGTACAGCGCCACCTGTCGGCAAGATTTGTGACTAATTTTGAAACTTCTGTATGAGATTTTTACTGCTCTCAGACTAAGCATTCCACCGGTTTCAATCTTCTATCGATCTCCGTTGCCGAGTTATTTAATTTTAAAATCAGGGAGTCCTTTGTTGGACACCCTGTACTAGAGTCTGAATAAGTACAATTTTACAAGAGTGTTATCGAGTGAAGTGGCCGAGGAGGGAAGCGTGTATGTGGAGCTTTGATTTTTTTTTCCTTCAGCAGAATCGTCACATCACTTAACTTTCTGTTAGTAAAACTAGTAGTAAATGTCATATGCTGGTTATTTAATTTGTTTGAAAAGCAGGAAATTTCATATCTGGCTTTGGAATTTAAAAAATTGGCCTACTGAAATATAAAGTAGCTTCTTAAAAATGTATTCTTTTGATAAACAATATCTTTCAGCCCTCCTTATTTCTGAGCTCACGAGCCGCCACTGCTTCATTACTATGCGTTATAGGGGAAGACCTCCGGTGTAGCAATTCAAAACCATCCAAAATTTGGCGATACTTTATCAATTTTAGTGCTAAACCAATCTTTAAAAACATTTAAATAATTTTAGAGACTATAAAAAGGGTTAAAAAAATTGAGGATTTTCTTCTATAAAGCTCTCGAAACTTCTTCGCGCGATAAACTTTTTCAAACTAACTTTTAAAAAAATCAAATAGAAATTAGAAAAAGTGAAAGAACGAGACAACTACGATGAGGGGACGAAAAAGTACCGTGTTCCGGGAGCCGTTTAAGCTGGGCATTCACGAGAAAGAAAGGCTAAGCCATTTGTTCCAATAACTGGTTTGTATTCCACTCATTTTAGACGAAAAATCAGGCAAATAATTCACGGATGTTCCAAAGTTTGTTTTGAGACAAGGTTTAAAGTCGCAGAATTCCTCCCACCCTTTACTCCTCCTCCCCCACACGGGGGATTTCGAGTTTCATTTCTAGCCTCGACGAGAGGTCTCAATGTAGGCAGATCCTTTGTTCTCCCGCTACCCCCGCATGGAGGTCCAAATTGGAATCGGCGGATGGAGTTTTGGATTTTGAGTTATTCGGAATTCCACCACTTCCATTCCATTTGCTCCAAATTTCATCGGTTTCTCACACTGACGAAAAATTTTTCCTTCCAGTGTTCCAAAAATTCCAGATTGGAACAGCGGTGAATGCCCCATTTTACACAAGCTAGGGCACCGATGATGACGAGGGGGGCGAAAATATTATATTATGACCCGAGCGCCACTTACTTTCGCTACGCCACTGAAGTTATTATATAGAGAGCTATTCTCACCTCCGAGGTATACGGAGATGGCTACCACGGCCAAGATGGCTGCCACAATAAGGGCGATGGCAGAGACGAGGGCTGTGGTGCTGCAGCAGCTGCGCCCCCTGCGAGGTCTTCTCTCGTCCCACACGAGGTAAGGCGGGGCTTTTCCCCCCGCCCTCTGGTGGTAGTTGGAGGCATAGGGGAGGTAGTCTTCGGGGAAAGAGGTGAAGGCCAGGTGATCCAGTCGCTCCTGAGAACATAAAACAAATGCAGTTAAAATCGGAGAACATTCACCCCTTAACGATCGCATGATCTTCAAGAAAACAGTAAAAAAAGTGCCTATTTTTTTATTCAAGAAAATTGTATAAAAATAGGTGTATGAACAATATATTTATTCATTTTTAATTTTTGGAATTTTTTTATTTTGAAATTAAGAAAATTTAATTTTTCAGAAAAACCAACAATCTGGGTTATTGTGACAACCAACTATCTCAATTACATTATTAAATAGTCTGTTACTGCCATTTGGTATGTAAGATAAGAAATAAAGATTTTTCGGGGTATAAAAAAAAATGGATTGTTTTTAATCTTTTTGCTGCGTTACTTTTGAAAACTCCAGCCCCGGAAATATAACAGGCACGAGAAATAGAAAGCGAATCCTCACCCGTGATTTTGACGGAAAAGAGAGGGAAGGGGTTAAAAACACAATATTTACACTTTAACGAATACAAAATTTTGTTTAACTCCCATTAAAATGGCAGATGCCTGGTAGGAAGGTTAGTAAGAAATACACAGAGAGAACATAAAAATACAAAACAATCAGTACAAGATAATACAAACATAGATATTATATGGACACAATAAAAAATACCACTATACAGTACTATAAAAGTTACTCTTACAAGATTACTACAATATACTACAGTTACAAAATATGTCAAGAATTTATTGAGGATCAACAGCTTAAGATCGGGGAAGGAACAACCCGTTTTTCTTTGATCCTTTTTCCATTGTCAGAGTTCTGCCAAAACATTTTCCAGTTATTTTTTAGAACTTGTTTTAAGTATTTTGTTAAAAAGGAATAAAAATTGGGGACATTTTAAAATCCCTTTAAAAAATTCAGATTTTTGAAGTCGAAAATAAATAAAAGTGGAATCAATTCACGTAGCGTCACAGTCACATGAAAAATTTAACTGCGTATATCATCTAAGATCCAACTATACATTGTCTTATGCCATATCCTTTTTCCAATTGTAAGATTCACAGTTGATTCCAAAAATAAATCGGCACATGCGGATAAATTTACTCACTTTCAGAATGCTATTACCGCAAACCTTACAATAATTCGCCATTTTCTATCATCTACAACGAAAAATCTCAAAACCCAGAGATTTTTCAGCGGCCCAAATTTCTTGAATGAAATTGTCCAAAATTAAGGATTTACATTTTTATAAAGATTGATATTTAAACTAAATCCTCAACCTTGCAGAAAAGTAATTTATTTCAGTAAGGAAATCTAATTTTTTATACATTTATTACAACCTGATACCATTTCATAGATTCTGAGAATTCTGTCATTCCTTGAATTGTTTCAAATAATAGCACTTCTCAACGAGAGATGGCGCTTCTATCGAAAATTAGTTACCGACAACATCGATAGATGTCGACACCATAAACTAACCTGCACGACCGACTTGTAAACATAAATTATGATAATATAAATGAGCACCATACAAAAATTGTAAATTTTTTTAAGTGTACATTAGAAAATGCTTTAAAATACAATGCCCACACTTTTCTTTTGTCAAAATTATTTAGTATTATTTGATTTTAAAACAGCATTTGATTTAACTTCTCAGTAGGATCCAGAGGCGGATTGTTATAAGTTGCTTGTCCGTGTTTATCAGAATTATGCGAGTTATACAACTGGTCGATCCTTTCCGGTTCTTTAAAGTGAACCAAAGACCCTATTTCCCGCTTTTTGCCCGGATTGAAAAGGTATCCCGGACATGTCTGCAAGCTTAGCTTTATTTTCAAACGATTAGCTTCTAAAGAATTATCCTCTCTAAACTTTAACGTAGAAAATATAACACGACCACAATGAGGATAACTTAGCCCGAAGGAAAAATAATAAGCAATATATATTATTTATGCTGCTTTATCTATACCATTTAAAAAATGTTTTTTTTTTATAAGCAACTATTTCATTGTTTATGATTTTCTCTTTTTTTATTTTATTGGGTTTTGTCCAATACCCCCAACCCTCTACCTTATACACCCCATCCATCCAGCGTTTTAGAGCGTCCTGAAGTGAAGTTCAAGAAATTTGCTCACTTTACTAGAACACAAATTAAATGTTTATTTGTTGTATTTCTGGAAAGAAGTAACCTAAAAAAATAAAAGTAAATACCCCTTTGGGACTTGATCTCTCCATCCAATTGGGTAAAAACTGACCTTTCGGTCCAAGAATTCTCGGCCAGAAGAAATCGAGATAAAACGTGGTTTCGAACCAAGCAATATTTACAGGATGTTGAGAAGAGAGTCTTCTGTGAGAGACCCCTCGGGGGTTAGCGGAATACCTGTTGAAGAGAGTGTCGATTGCGTCAAGGCCGTTCGTTGCATCAAGCGCGAAGGGCCGACACCCGATGACCCCGACCAAGGACTCTCCCTCAATTCACACGTTTCGCATTCTTGCGTCATTCATGAACAGGTGAATGCCTCCACTCAACCGACTCTTTCATCAGGAATGCACCCAAAGAGTTGCGTCTGCTGTTCCTCAGAAGTATTTCGTGTCGATGAGTTTATTTGAAAACTTACCCTCTGCAGAATTTTTCTTTCGCGTTTCTTCGTAAATAAGAAAACTGCTTTAAATAGCCATCTTGAAAGTATTATTGACCGCAAATTGAATAAAATCAAAGTGACAAGATTTTCTGAACTTCAACCGGTGATGGTCTAGAACACCGGACGCTCAACACGGGGCACAAGTTGTTTGGAGAGAAAGGTGATATCGGTTATGGAGTTGGGACAGAACCATTTCCCCAACCGAAAAAGTTAAATAATTAAAAATTGCAAAAAGAAAGCAGGAAGAGAAAAATAAACTTTTATTACTTTTCTTTCAGATTGATTCATCCACATTAGTTATATTACGGTGACCGTAATGAGTGTATAGTAAAAGTTGGCAACGAGAATAAATCATAATTTAATCAATCTCTGTAAGCTGATTTCTCACTAATTAAATCGCTTTAATGTGTTTAGTTTTTCAGTCTGAGCCAGTGGCGAATCCAGGATTCGGGTCTGGGAGGGGCTGAGGTTATAAAAATTTTGTATCGTCATGACGAATATCAAACCTCATGGCTCATGTAAACCAAAATATTTTAACTTTACAGACTTTTCTCACCGGACAGTAAAAATCATAAAGAAAAATACACTACTTTCATTAAATTTATTTTATTTACATTTATTTTACATTTAATTAAAAAATACACTGAAATAACTAGCCAAAAAATGTTTTCGACTGCGTCAACGCTACAAGTACAAGTGGGATGACTAGAAAAGTAGGAAAATTTTCGAGCCTGTCAAGCCAGAAAGCAATGTTGTCACGTTTCTATTATTTTTTTTAAAAAAGGGGGAAATTAAGAACAAACAGTTGCAGTGATTTTAAATAAAATCAAGATTTCTGCCAGCTCTGGGGGGGGGGCTGCAGCCCGATAGCCCCCTCCCTGGATTCGCCACTGGTCTGAGCTATTTACTTACAAGTAAAAAATTGGACAAATCGGGAATATCTTTTTCCATTTGGAACCAATAGGCAACAACTGGGACTTTCCAGGCTGATCAGAGACGTATGGTCATTTCGATAAAATTGAATGTAGCAGTAGCACAATAGAAAATTTACTATTAGAATATTTAATATTATCAATTAAGGGATCAACATACCACTTGAAATTATCCGAAGATTACCATTAATATTAACTTTGACAAATTTAAGGAAATCTTCTACAGGACAGGAATTGAATATCTAATCATGCAGATTGTCGATAATCTAGGTTCAGAAAACTCGTTAGGATACAAAGCTTCTCTTTTCAGGGATAGATATGAAGACTCAAAATCGCTTATGATACTAAAAAATTTGTAATTTACAGATGTAATTCGAGTTCTAAGCTGCTTTAACCGAAATCTTCAAACAAAAGAAAATATTTAAAGCCTTATGTTAAATTATAATTCCATCATAAGTCTTTTATCAAGTGTCATTAAGATGTTATGGAAAGATGATCGATGGTATATACAAAATAGCGTGGGCAACAAATAAGGAAATGGTCTTAAAGCTAGCTTCCTTATGGGAGACACTCTGATGCGCAGCGATAGCCGATTCCCAGATTTTATAGATACTAACGATCATGTTTCCTTAATATGATGTTTCGAATCAAGCGTTAACTCATTCATATAAAAAATATACATTGAACTATAAAAAAAATTACAGTAGGCCTAGTTAAAAAAAATTCCATAGCAAAATGAGAAATTATTTGCTTTGCGAAGGTATTGAATTTTGTCAAAAGCTAAAAACTGCCCGTTTTCTCTTTCGTCTCAGGCCTAGCTTTTCACTTTAATGTAACCATTTATCAATGAATCTTGAAATAAGTCAAAATGGTTTTCATTAGAATCAAGCCAATGTTTTTCGTTAATGTAATGTTTGTTAAAAATATACGTATGCATACTCTACAGTTACACGATTTCATGTTCCCTGCAAAAGTTGAAAAGAAAAGTGCCATTACAAAAGTTATCTTGAAAACAGTATAATATTTTAATTCTTAGACTTCCATTTTCTATACAAGTTTTATTAAACATTCAATATATAACAAACCTCCATAAAGTGCTGGTCTGTACTAAGAGGTCAGAAAATATGAATAAGAGGGTGTTTAGGTATAAAAAAATGTATTTTTAATGGTATGGGTGGGGTAGGAAGTGAGCATTTATGGAACTCCAGTCCATTCGGCCTGCTCTTCCCCCACACTGGGCCGGATTGGTTTGCATGTTTACGGATCTTACATAATAGGGAAAGAGGACGCTTCTCATCGGTTCCCAATGTCACGTGACTTGGCTTACTTTTAAATGACGTCATAGACGGGATTTTTATTATTAATGCGCTATCGCATTATGAAGAGATGAAAACTCTCTTCTAATTATGGTTATGACATGATGAATACATTTTTAGAATGAAACAAATAAAGGACGAACCTTCAGCATTGGCAAGTGCTGTTTAGTTTCACGGCGTCATTTAGAAGCAAGCCAAGTCACGTGACATTGAGAACCAATGAGAAGCGTCCTCATTCCCTACTATGTAGGATCCGTAAATATGCGATTGGTTTGGGGTTTACTGGCGCAAGAGCCAAAATACTTGCTGTACTGTGCAAAACAAGTACTTTCCTTTCAAAGATCTACACAGCAGCATATACTGTTAAAACATTACAAAGTAAAATGATTCAATGTGCTCACAAGGTAAAGCGTAAGTGTAAAACACAGACAAAAAAGCTGCTTTAAACAAGGGAATAAAATCCTATGGATTTTAAAAAATCAAGAAGGTCAACATGTGGTTCCTTGCCAAGTAACATTTTCAACGTCACTGCGGTTGTCTGGAAGTGAAATAAGCGCTGGACTTTGGTTGGTTGGTTGGTTTGGTTTAATGACACAAGGGCCAATTTGTCCATACTGCGCCAAACGTTCGTTATTTTCAGATCACAATAGAACTTTAAAACAATGTAACTGTTGAAACTAAATCATTTTAAAAAGTTGAACTTCACTTAGAAAAGAAAAAACATTGAAATTAGGATTGGCCCCAAGGATGTCAATTAAATCAATGATATGTGCACCAAAGCGGGCTTGTCTTTGGGTATAAAAGTTTTTGCATGTACATAAAATTTGCTTAACGGTTAAAATGCAATTGCACATGTTATATATAGGAGCTGGATCAGAGCATAAAAGGTGACGGTGAGTTAAAAACGTGTGTCCTACTCTTAGTCTTGTCAAAATGACATCGTGTTTCCTAGTACAAGGTTTCCAAAACCTTTGATTGAAGGCTGGATATTATAAAATTTATTGCGTTTCTGTCAGTCCCAGATTCTTTGCCATATTCGATGTTGAGAGAACTTAACAGCCTGCAAGGCATCATTCAAAGGAACAAACGTTTCCCGAGTTGCATTTGAATTCTTTGCAGCTTTATCCGCTTTCTCATTTCCTGGGAGCGCTGGACTTTGAAATGTAGGCATTCGATAAGAGTGTGTAAAACTGTTTTGCCACAATTGCAACGGGAATACATAGGCATTTGTTCACCAAGTAATTTAAACTGGTGTATGAATCTTGTGTGACCGATTCGTAGACGGGTTAAAACTGTGTCATTTTTCCGATTATTTAATGAAACCCACTGTTCTATGATAGGTTTAGTGCCATGCAGTTTAATTCGAGTCTCAAAATTCCATTCAGTTTGCCAATTGATGTAAAGACTGCTTTTGATCTGATTTTTTCAAATCACACGCAGACAAAGGTGTGTTTAAAAATTTAGACGCTGATTTGGCCGCCTTGTCAACTTGTACACTGGAGCCGGATAGTTGGTCCATTACATTTATATAGTAGGAACGAATAGCCCATTTCTCTTATTCATAATTTAAGAAAATATGTTCTTGGCATTTCTTATTTTATATAAGAACTTTAAACAGAAAAGGCAGAAAAGCAATAAATTTTACACTTTTAAAAAGAGAAATCGCGATTGGTTGAACGAACTCCCCTAACGAGTGAACTCGTTTTTAAATAGGCCTCCCATAAAGTGAATTCCTCATTAGCAGAATTGCGAAATAGGAAACTCTTCACACCATCCCATCCCTGCTTCCCGAAGAATGTTGCAAAAAGCTATTTCATTTCCATAGATGCCAACGAAAGTGATTCCTACGGTTCTTGGTTTTTACGATCAACTCGGGTCGTTAAAATCCCATTCGGGAGAGATGTGAAGAATTCATTTCTAAATGAAATCATTTCTGTCACACTTTCTTATCGCAAAAGGTTTCTATGTCTCTGTCAAAGGCCACGAATCGTATTTGGCAATACGCGAAATGGGAAGGTTGACACATATAGATAATCTCTTCTGAAAAAAATTTCCTTGTGTTTGATGATTTGGAGTAACACAAACAGGAGGTTGATTTAAAAAGAAGAAACAAATTTGTTTTCCAAAATAAGAAAACAAATGACTGATGTTTTTACACAATTTTATTTCGTTCGATTTATTTCATGTTTGAAAACAAGGAGATTTGTAATCGAATTTCCACTTACTTACTAGTGAGTAGAAATTTCACACACTTATGCGTTCTCAGTGCCAATGCATTAATCTAATATTTTCAGAGCTTAATCATCAGTTAATAGATTAATTTAATTGTATTTTGATTCCATACGTTTGGCGCCATCTGGCAGTGAACCCTCGAAAAAATTAAAAGATTCCATAATATTCATAATAATGAAATATAAATTAAAGGAAGAAAAGTAAAAAATTAAATGAAAAAAATTCTACTTTTTATTACATTAATAAAAATGAGCTTCTACAAACTCTTTTCATAACTGTTATTGAAACATGTGCGTAAATAGTCTTCAAATAGAAATAAATCGCACATAAACGAACATTATCAAATTTCAAAATATTGTCAAAAATTCCGCGGGAAACTCATAGTCAGTTCTGAAGGCGCTGTGAACAACTGCTAAGCAGCTCTATTCACGTAGATACTTCATACTAAAATAACACTTTCTTGTCGTCTTCTTTTATCTTCAGTATCATGCTTTTAGATTTCTTTAATATTTACACCAAACTATGAACGAATTTTCTGTTTTGTTTATTTGCGGTAAAGTAGGATTTCCGCCGCGCCCTCAATTTCCGGTGATAATGTTCAGTCAATGAGAATCTTCGAAATTTCAACACTCTGTTTGAAGATATTAATTAACGTGTAAAGTGGAGTTTTTTAATGATATGTCTTAAGAATACTTTGAAAATATTGAATTTAATGTTCCTATTGTTGTAGAGCTCAATGTTTACTTAAAATAAGAGCCTAATTTTGAGGAGAGGCTACCATAATTATTCTTTATCGCTCGTTTTGGCGACTTCAAAGGTTTGTGTGGCGGTTCAATTTTTAACTACACGATTTAGCTAATTCCAATTAGAATTTAAATGCTTTAAGAGCTTTTTTTAAACCGCTTTAAAATTAAAGGGTTACACAAACTCAAAGAACGCGGAATTCAACGCCTTGTGTACTAAAGAAAGAACTGATTCGAACTTGGCGCTTGATACAGTTTCCAAATGGATTTGGCGATTGCTTAAATCGGAGGGTTACTGGAAAACGGTCTGTGAATCCAAAATAAACTAACCATAAAACTCGTCCATAAGTCTTTTCATAGAAAATCGGAATAGTTAAAAAAAAACACCGTCAATTTGAAATTATAAGACGTTTTTCCGCACAAAATTTAACCAAAAATAGAAAAGTTTTGTCCCTGTAATCAATCAGCCATTAGCGTTGCTTCTTGTCACGCTTTGACTTAAGATGGACGTAATCAATGGCTCATAGCTGAAATAAAAACTCTGTTGGAACAATGTTAAACCAGATTGTTGAAATGGCTGGTACAATAGTCAGCAGAGATTCATTGCAATAGACCGTAAAATAATCTTCCATACTCAAATCATGGTTTTGAAAAAATGATCAGCAACCAGTTTAAGTAAAATATCTTCTTTATGATAGCGAAGAGACGTCTCGTACTCGAAAGAGTTCCTGGCCAATTGTACTGTCTGGTCTTTTACGGCAAATTACACACGCATATTTTGTCTTCTCAGATATTCGGATCTACAAATTTATGCGCCAAATTGTTCTCTAACATGGATTTTATTAAATACAAATTTAGAAGTCAAAATTACAAATGTCAAGGGTCTTAATTTGAAAATGTCTAGTTACAAAATGAACTTACAGACGCTTTCCCAGGAAGCACAACCTCATTGCTCAGACTAATTAAAGCCAAGGAAAGAGATTTTTGGTTTGAATTTTCTCATTTGAAATGAAGACATAATTAATAACATTATGATATTACTTTAAAGTGTCCTTATTTGTAAATATATATTTAGGGCTCTCGAGTGATTTAAAAATTGTTGAGTGAGACCGGTTTGGATCATTTGTCTCGTATGTTTGCCAACTCTGATCTAGTCAATGCAACGAAGCACATGTCAACGTAATGAGACTTCTTTCACAATACTTACGGACTTGCAAGAAAAGCCTGTGAATTCAAGCCTGTTTTTATACGAGGAACTTCGTTTAAAAATGAGAGGAAGGCTACCATCTAGATTTTTCACCGTGAATTCACATCCCAAAATTCATTTGGGCATTTTGAGCGATTACATTCAAGGGAAGAGAATGAAGACGTCATCGTCCATCTCGAGGTAACAAAGCTTGCCTCATTATGGCTTCATTTCGCGAGGTCGTTAGAAAATGTTTTGCTAAGCTCAGGGTCCTCCGGGAACTGAACGCCCAACAATTAAGTTTATTGTTTTCGAGGGGTGGACGCACTTTCGCACGGTTTTTTCTCCATTAGAGTCTCTTCTTCAGTGCACGAAAAGTCTTAATAATTACTTGGCCAGCGTTCCAAGGTGCATAACCTTGTAGTAGCCAAGTGTGTGATCGAAAAGAATATCCTCTGAAGAGGATTCGTATTGCTTAAACTGGAAAGGTTATCCAACTGTATTTTATAAAGAACCTTAAACTTTGCAGAAAACCAAGCCGAAAGCAAAATTCAATGCCAGATGTACTTACCCATCGAAATAACCTGTATAAGCGTTTGCTTATTAAATATCTGCTTCAGATTTAATAAATAAAGATATTAATAAAGGGAATTTTATTTGTGGAAGAGTTAAAAATACAAAAATAATAGCAGACAACGATAAGAAGTAAGAATCCGGTAGATGACTTCATCAAAGGCCATATTCTTACGTCTTATCGTTGTCTGCTATTATTTTTGTATTTTTAACTCTTCCACAAATAAAATTCCCTCTATTAGTATTTTTATTTATTTTGTACTTCGCAATTTTTTCCTGGATGATGCTACACTTGCGCACACCAATTAAATTGCTTATATTGATTGTTGCCTTGTTGGATATTCATCCTTATTCTATATCTTTTTAGATGTTCAATGCTTTAGATTAAATGATATTATACAGAGTGTTTGGAAACTTTAAATTTTTACAAACTTTAACCCTTTGCACTCCGAAAGATAATAAGATGCATAATTATACACGTGTGAGTGTAAAGATTGATTTTGCGCTTTAGAAGGCTGAAAATATTGCTATTAATTTGTTTCAATTCCTAAAAATTAATCTGCGTATCTTTGCTATTATATGGTTTTTATAATAAGCGCTATTCAACAACAATGTGTGAAAGATGCATCATTCAGAATGTCGAGCCTGACTCGACATAAGAGTGTAAAGGGTTAAGGCTAAGTCAATCATACAGAAATGAATTATTTTTACAATACTACACGCGATCGGAAATGCAAAGGGGGGCCAGCTACGGGGGGGGGCCTTTTTGTCAGTGAATTATGTAGAAGAAACAACTGATATAAATTTGATGGAACATAGATTTACAATGACGCAACAACCCAATTGCACGAATAACATCATGCGAAGCGTGTATTGCGTCAGGCAACAAGTCCTTTGAACACTTACTCTCAGTACTTCAAAAGTTTGTTGCTCATACAGCATCCTACTTGCCATTATCATATATGCCATACCACGTACTGCTTGCGATTCTGTTATTTACGGATCTGGGTTTTTGTGCTATTATAAACTTGTATTCCATTAAGAAGAAATGAACATAAAGCGCCACGTGGTGTGTCAGTTTACGAGAAAGTCGAAGAGAAAACACTTCCGGTGGTTACTCTTCAATTAATAAAAGAGCTTTCTACTAAAATTAAACAAACATTAACCCAGGATGAACTGGCCAGTGGTCGAAAAAGCAGAAAATCGAGATAAAAAATTTCTCGGGAAGTTTTCTGTAAAAATATAACTTCAAATACCTGAGCTAGTAGTTAAAAATATTCTTTGGTAAATGTAAGTATGGGAAAAAATCAGTTTAAAAAAGTTGTTTTCAGGAAAGTTAAAAATCTTTAAGTTAGCGTTAGGAGTCCAAATTACTCTTCTACGAGATCCGAAGTTAGCGTCAGGAGTCCAAATTACTCTTCTACGAGATCCGAAGTTAGCGTCAGGAGTCCAAATTACTCTTCTACGAGATCCGAAGTTAGCGTCAGGAGTCCAAATTACTCTTCTACGAGATCCGAAGTTAGCGTCAGGAGTCCAAATCGCTCTTCTACGAGATCCGCGGCGATCTCACATTCAATGCAAATTTTTCTTCTCTTATGGACTCTGAACAAGAGAAAGCGGCTGTGTCCAAATAGACAAAAAGGTTGTAACTTTTTTTTTTTTATCAATCTTCATTCAATGTCGAACTCATGGAATCTCTTACAGATAAATTTTCTATATCATTCTCCATTATTGCTTTGAAATTTGATGTATTTCCAAACTTATTTGCATGTAGGAACAAGGTCTGCTTGTTTCATATTAAATATGTACTGGGTTTAGCCGGAAAGATATCGTTGTAATATGGGGTGCTTATCTTCCGCCTTTGACTGTTCTGTATTGAAGCATACCACGTAATCCTTACTTCTTTCTGTACCATTCTTTCGAATCAGGAGTGAAAGACCGTTAAGCCTTTCTGCAATCACAGGAAGTTGAAGGAAAAGATCTTGTTCGTTACGGAAATCGTCAACTCATTGGTTACTAACTCAAGACGTAACATGGATTGTTACATCGCCTTTTTTGCTTCTTTGGGCTTGACAAAATTCTTACCTGTGGAATGATTTTAACGTACACATTTCCATTAAACAAAAAAGTAATTTGTGCTACCATTCTTGAGATACATTCGTATATATAGAAATATTGTGTATTCTTATGCGAGTTAGACATTGTGTTAGCTTCAGTAAGAGATACAACGCTAAAGCTCTTCGAATCAATTATTTATAAACACATTTTTATATATTGTTTAGCAAAGGATTCGGAAACCCTCCGCGCTTTTGCGCATGCGCCGCCGGTCGGAGTTATTTTCATCAAAATAGGGGAAAGTGAAGAATGGAAGGGTGATGTTTACATTTTACTGAGCGTGATCTAACAAAGAATTCCGGAAATGGCGTTCATATGACTCATTGCCTGACACCCCTTTCCGGTGTAAAATCGTCCAAAAGTGGTAGTCTCGGAATCCGTTGCTGAACAGTATAACAGAAGGAACTCATGGCAAAAAGGCTTGCATCTCTTTCCAAAGGATGCGTTCTGACTCCTAATGTATAAAATGCTATGTATACGTTTCATCTCTTAAAGCATTCGCTATTGCGGTATATTGGTTATACTTAGGGTTGCCATTGCCAAGCATTGATAATGGACGTTTAAGTGCTAAATAAATAAAACATGAAAAGAGTGGATAGGTGTAAAAGTGGCAGTCATATTTTGCAGGTGATTTTATTTCTTAATTTCATCATTTTCTTCTTTCACATAATTATAAAATTAGGCTCAAGTCATTTTAAAATTATAATGACGAATCAAAATTGCGTTAGTTGTCTGTAAAGACAACCTGTTTCTTTCGTCCGACCCTTGAATTGACATTAAGGAAAATATTCTCTCATATTTACTTATGGAATGGCAAATATGTATTCGCATAACTTTATTAGACACGACTTCTGATCAATATACGTCCGGTGTCTCAAAACGGGACAAATAGTAACACGGGACGTATGGCAACCCTAGTTATACTTCTCAACAACCGGCTTATTTTCTAGCAACTTTTTATTTGGACTGATTTCTTGTTCTTTTTAACATATTCAATAATGAATATTGTGCAGGTTTGCCTTGAAGAGAGCGTCTCGGCACGCTCATCGCACCTGTTAGAAAAAAGGAGCGTGCCGAGACGCTTACCGTCTTCTAGGAAGGCAGCAAATAAAGTCGTTGCAGAGACTGTGCAAAAACTGTTGTATGCCGATACTCGCTCAAAATAGCAAGATGACGTGTATGGTCAATAGCTGACGCTTGTCCTCAGAGGGTTAGTAAACATTCAGCCATTTCTGGTAAGCCCGATTCGACCAATACAGTTAAGTATATAGTTTCTTAAGATTCATCACAGATTTCCTAATCCTTCTTTTAACGACTTTTCCAAAAAAAAAAATCAAAGCTAATTGCAAGTGGAGAGATGCCTTAACTCGAAAACTCTCTCGCATTTCGACAGAATCATCCGCTTGAGGATGTCGACATCTGTGGTGTCGAGATGACACTCGTGAAATTACTCGAGCTTGATTGTTGAGGAAACACTTCGTTTCGAAATAACGTGTGTACATGATGCAGAAACAGTTGGTGGTCCCTCTCGCCCACCTTCTCACAAGATTTCGACACCCAAAACAAATACAAGTGTCTTCATCGCATGAATCAAAGGTAAACACAGTTACGTGTTAGTTTCGCCCCTGCTATTCTTGTTAACCCTCACGCCTCGTTTTCCAATTTCTCGTATACGAAGCATACAGAGCGAAAATATCGCAATAGTAAAAAAAATTGACCTCCAGATTTAATCTCCGCATTTCAGACTTCCCCGAGCCCAAATTTTTTTTTTTTTTTTTTCCAGAATTATGTCTGCCTGTCTGTCCATCCATGTATAAATGGACACGATAACTCAAAACCGGACGGAGTTAACATTGGATAAAATTTGGTATGTGGTATTTGCATAAAAATTGTAGTTTTGCATCAAAATCCGTTTTGAGAAAGTCTGTTCACCTATCGGTTTGTATCGGTTGTTCATTAAAAACGCAAATCATTCGGTGGATAAATAGATCTCCGCAATTGTAAATCTGCAACAAATATTGGACAAAATCTGTCAATCTGTTTGTGTATGAGAATACAGCAACTATAAAACAGAAGGGATTACCTGATTGAAATTTGGTATGTGGTCTCTAAGCCAAAACTATGGATCTGGATTAAATTTTGAACAAAATCCATCTATAGAAAGAAGTACTTTTCCAAAATGATTTTTTTTTTGCATAATGGAGTGTATTAAGTCCCAAATGCAACATATT
This sequence comes from Araneus ventricosus, assembly GCA_013235015.1. Lineage (NCBI taxonomy): Eukaryota > Metazoa > Arthropoda > Arachnida > Araneae > Araneidae > Araneus > Araneus ventricosus. The sequence goes on from BGPR01019736.1 coordinate 27,657, forward strand.
GGGAAATATACGAAAATCATCATTCTCATTTTTTTTTCTGTAGGAAAAAAAAGCACGCTTATGGCAAGTCGTCCCCCCCCCTACTGCTTTTAATTGCTTTATTCATCGTCAAACAGGATAAAACTCTCAACCAGCAATAATGGGAAAAAATATTATTTAAAATTTAATTCTGTTAGCATTTTAAGAAATCATATGGAGCTCGCGACAAATGAAATTCGTAATTCATTATTTTTGACTCACTGGTCATTAATAAATAACATCATAGAATCATTCTACAAAATTAAATGTAAAAATATATATTTTTATTGGTGTAAAACTATTCAAGATTTCACAAAGCCGAGTTGCGCAACGTTTTCACGACAAACCTAAAATAACGCAGATTTTAGATCAAGTAATTTATATATAAACAAATAACGCAATAATATAATAATTTATATATAAAATAACAACGCAATATAAACAAATTTCAGAGTATCTCTGTCTACGGACTAGTAGAATGATACTTTATGATATCGAAGAATTTATTCGCGTTTCAGGGGAGGGGCAAAATTGTACGAATATTCAAGAACGGATATTTTAAAGCTTGTAAAGTAAGGCAAAGTAACTCAAAGAGGGGACAGTCTTGTAGACGAGGTTACTTTCAAAGGAGAGGGAGAAAATTATGACAAGCCCCTCCCCCCTCCTATTCATAAAATTTCTTTTCAATTCTCTTCAGGTTAAAGGAAGCGAGAGGTCAAAGAACTGTCAAAGAGATATCTAAGTTGTCAAGAAAGAACCTTTTTTATCAGTGGAAAGATAATAATAACTATAAAAACCTGAAAGATTCTACAGTGCTTAGCCAGTATAACACTAAGCATACGGATTCTTTTTTACCCTTACCGACTACAACTATCCAAAAGGGAGGGTGTAAGGTTTATGGAACCCAGCAAGAAAAATTCTAATTCGCCATTTATTAAAATATATTAAGGAAAGTGAATAAAAACCTTTACAATACCATGTACAAATCAGTACTTTGATGTTTTTAGGTTGTCAGTAGCTTGATGTTAAAGGTACTGAGATCAAGTTATTATGAAAGGTAGTGACATGATGTCAAGTTAAAGATAGTGACATGATGTCAAGTTAA
>BGPR01019737.1:0-28778 GCA_013235015.1 Araneus ventricosus
CGGAAATTTCTATTCATCAATATTTTCATTTGCTTTTCGAGCTTTCTCAAATATTTTGATTTGAAAGTCGTTTAAGAGAATGTGACGTATGTTGTGCTTTAGTGTAATTTTCAATCGAAAATGTTTATTTAAAATTCTCGATGTCATATTGAGATATGAACATATTCTAGATTTTATAAATCGCCTGCCACTTTGAACACTCAGAGTAAGTGAGCCCCAAACCTGGAGTCGTGGATGCATGAAATGCGGATAAAGGAAAACATTGACAGGAGTTTTTCTGTCAGTTTTCCAATAAAGATGTCCTTATTCAAAACATTTCATTAAAATTTTACAGTTGGGTCATGTGTATAACCAAATTAATTTTATTTATCATTGATTTGCTCTTCACTTCTGATTGTTTACAGATGTAAATGCAATACAATTTAAATTTTACCTCATGTAATCTGGCAATTGCTAAGTCAATGGAATCTTCAAAGCTAAAGTCCAAAAAAACAAATAAAGTCATGAATGTAAGTAACAAAAACAAAAAACTAATCTATACCAGGGATCCCAAAGTGTTCGCCCCGTCATCCTTGAGACTTTGACTTTCTTTACAGGGCACCGCAAGATATTATTAAATCTTGCAATTGTGGTCTATATTTTTAAGTCATTTTTAAGAGATAATGATATTTTTGCAGGCACATATCATGCCATCTATATACCTTTGTATGAATTGAGATCCATTTAATGATTAACGTTCCATTAGCATTTTATCAGTTGCAAAAGAAGATAACGATTGAATTTTTACTTTGTGACAGTTCACATTAAAACAAAATTAATTAGTGGAATTAGATGAGTTTTGCTGTTGTAAGGATGAATATTGCCCTGAGTGCTGAAGTTCAGAGAAGTTAAACCATTTCCGCTCTATTATTTCAGCTGTATATATTGTTCAAAGCTTAAAAGTGAAAATAGGCGTGGAAAAGGAAATTGAGTACAGCCTGCCTGGATTCCACGATTTAAAAAACATGCATAACCACGATCAACAAGTTCATGCATCCATATTATGTAGCCTAGCAAGTGGTGGTAGGTTCGCCTCAGACGGCAAAATCAGACATGCAGGAAAGCAATTTTATATCTAAGAGCAGTGACACTTCAGTCTTGTGTGTACATAACTAATGTAATTAGACTTGTATTTTCACCTTTGTCGGTAAATTGACAGTGGAAAGATATAGATTGGTGGTGGACGGCGCGATTTCGCAACCAGTATGAATCCAGGGGGGGGTATCCCTCCAAGAGCTAAACCAATTCTTGATTTATTTAAAATCACTCAACTGTTTGTTTAATTTCCCTTTCTAAAAAAATAATAAAAAACATGACAACATTGTTTTATAGGTTTGACAGATCCGAAAAATTTTCCTGTTTTCTATTCCATTTGTACTTGTAGAGTTGACACGGTCGGAAACGTTTTTGGCTACTCTATTTCATTGTATTTTTTTATTAAATTGTCGAAGTGTTCTTTATGACTTTATTGTCAAATGAGTAAGTCTCAAAGTTAAGTGTTTTCTTTGGTTTGTATAAACATGAGGTTTGGTATCTGTCACGACGATACAAAATTTTATGACCTCTGGCCCCCCCTCCCGCAGACCCAAATCCTGTATTCGCCACTGTCGTAATCTATATGCAGAGATGGAGGGCGTCTAAACGACAATTACGTTATAATAAAAATGCTCTTTTCTAATTAGAAATTATTTCTTTTTATTTCCTAGGGTTTGCGTGCGTTCTATGTAATGGAAAGGAATGGGACGTTAGCTGGAGGCATGTTGCAAGTTCGCCCAGGGTAAAGTTTCAGCTACGCCACCGTATCTATCCTGATTATATTTATTAAGATTTTGTCCAGTGTTTCTATGTTACCAAAAATTTGATTTATTAATTTTACTCTCTATGCCATACAAAAACCAATGATCATTTTGCAAAAAACTTTAAGTTTTACAGAAAGTTGGAAAATTACATAGTTACTGCGAAAAATTTTGGATTCACCAAAATTTATTTTCAAAATTTTATGACCCAAAATTTCATTTTAAACTAATAAAGTCATTTTGCCATCTTGTCTGACTGGTACATGACGAACGGTGTCAGTAAGATGGCAACCAAGACAGCAATTTAATTTTGCGTCAAATATTAATCAAACGATTATTTAAAACTGTTTGAGATCACATCTTGCCTCATAAATAAGCACAAAAAAACAAACATAATCGAATCCAAAGAAACAGAATGAAAAAAACGATACATTATCAATCGAAAATTTTAGATTAAATTTAAGAAATAAAATATTCCAAAATCCTCTAAGGGCGATGTGTTCTTTGGATTTGTCCCAGCCTGTGCTGTCTTGGAATGGGCACAGAGTTTGAACAAAAACTTTGAACAACGATTCTTATTTCATTAGTTCACCGCAAATACGCATTCTTCATTAAGTCGAGGTCCTCTTGGGTCCAGATTGTCGCCAGTGTCAACGTAAGGAACAAATGAGTGCGTGAAGCCAGATCTGAAACATTAAAATTCGAGTGTCGTTTAGCTTTAGTTTTCTTCTTTTTTTGTAGAATTTTAGCGGTCGAGCACTTAAAGTATTTTAAGGAATTAAGTGTGAGGAGTTTGCCATTCGTATCACCTACCGTTGGCCTGGCCTGACTGCTGTTTATTTAAGCCATGATATATTCTACTGAAATCTTAAAATATATCATTATACGTTCATTAGTTTTACGAATATCATATGTATAAATTGTACATATACCAGCAATTTTATTCTACAAAGTGCAGTAAACTAAAAAATTGGTGTAGAATAAATCGCTAAAATACATTGCTGTACCAGCATCAGCACAAGCAATGTGGATGGAATTTTTTTGGTGACATGAGAAGTTGGCCGCTATAGGTTCTTTGATGAAGTAGAATTTGGAGAAGTGTCATTTGGTAATTTTCTTCGAGAAAAAAGGCAATCTGTCATCTTACCTGCTCTTCCCTACGTGTTTCTTTGGGTGGCGAAATAATTTTGAGGCCAAATGGTTTGCGTGAGAAAAAAAGTTTTAATAAACTCTGATATTGTAGGTCACCGAAACAAAGAATTTATTAATCCTTTTATTTAAATGTTCTGTGTGCTGTAACTCAAAACGCACCAAGCAGGATACTAATCTAATATATAGTTTTATAGATGTGCGTAAAATTTTGAACTAAAGCCTTCATCCATCTGGCTGATTATCTTTCTTGTTATATTTTATATCTGCGATGACTAAAAAAAGTACTGCAAACTAGATTACTAAATTTTACCATATACATTATAATTTATATACTGTCTCTTACATCCAAATTGTAAAACCAGTGCTAAGATTTTGGATGAAATCTTCCGACTTGGAAAGAGGTGGTTCAAAATGTATTCTGATCTTTTCAGTATTCACAAATCTAACACAAAACTCCCCACAATGTGGAAGTATACGAGAAAGTCGGAGGGAAAAACTTTGAGGATATTTTATTTATATGGCGGAGCGCAAATTATCCTTTGTTTCAGGTAAGAAACATGATTAGCAGTACAGCTTTGGTCCTATTATCATGTATCTATATTCAATGTGAATTTTCATTCATGATTAACAAGAAAAAATAATAGAAGTTACATTTTAAGTAAAATAAATATATTTATATGGAATAATTTTAACTTCAAATCTGTTTACCTTCTATCACTGTAGCTTTAAGAACCCAATATCATTATTATTACTATTATTTTGCTATTTCGCTTCTTTTCCATTTATATTTTTGAGTCACCATCATGATCGATCTGATAACAGTTATTCGCTTATCAATCATTGGGCTGGAGTGAGTAGCGTAACATGAACTTGAAATCACTATTGAGAGTCGAGGAAAAGGACAAAAAGGGAGTCTTATTCTCGACCCCACCTCCGTTATTGTTTTATTTCCAAAAAAGCAACAAATATTAAAAAATTAAGGTTTTAAAACCCATCTATACCTTTAAAGTGACCATTTATTTTTTTTCCCCTAAAACGGGACATCTATTAACCTAGCAATAGTAGGGGAAGGGGTAAAATAGGGTAACTAAGGTTCAAGTTGTTGAGCTAAAATATCGTTCATTTTGTCAAATTTATTAAATATTTATTGTTTTACCGGAGTACAATATATCTTTCCAGTAAAGTCGTTAATTTCATTACTTTTTTTATCATGGATTTTTTATAAAAAAAAGTCAACCACCTGAGCTCTGTGCTAGTATTACAAAACTGGTACACATGCTATTAACAATGCTATAGGAAATTAGGAAACTTGGTAATCATTTTTTATTTTATACTAGAAGATTTTGCCTCACTGTCCAAAAATATCCCAGCATTGTCACAGATTTTACTAACGAAGAGTGCTTAAGAAATAAAAAAAAAAGTATGAAAAAGCTGAACTGAATAATCAATTGACACTAACTGTTCTTGTTAATAACCTTTACTTTTAAAATTACTTTCTGCTTTGTCCGCTGAGTAAAAATAATGTGAAATTCAATTAACAGAAAAATATACTACTAAATACAAAATAAATAAAATTGCTGAAAGGAAGACAGCAATAGTACGTAACCTCAAATTCAAAATCATAAGTAAAGGGAGCCTTCAGTATTAGAACGGTTAAGGAAAAGTATTATTAAATGCAAAATAATATAAACATTCAATTCAAGTACGAAAAAGAAAGAATTACTTAACAAAAAAACGAAAGTATTCCTAAAGACACGAAAACCGAACTCATGAATCAAATGCCAATTAACTCCAACTGACCTGAAGGAGGGGAACTCAAAGCATAAATAAAAAAAAGAAGAAAACAAATTGCTAACTCGGTTCACCTTATATATAAAAAAACCTGTCATAGTTCTTTTGAAACCATAAGAAATCGATTGCTTCGTTCGTTAATGACGTTGATATAAAGGGGAGGAGTTATTTTAACTCCTCCACGGACATTTCAGCATGATTGTAATCTAGAATATGACAATTAAAAAATATTAGTTGCAAAATCTACAGGTAAAGTAGTTATTTTCTTCCTCTGCGTACAATGTAGTTTTCGTGAGCACATAAGACAGTTTACTTGATTAACCTTTCACTTTATTTAAATTAGAAATGCGTCATTAAATATAATCAACATCTGTGTTGTATTTTTTACCGTCTTGATTGAGGAATCACTTACTACTGGACTGTCCCAGTCTTACGCCACATGGAGTACCGGTTTTACCACCTTGAGTGCAGAGGTGTTATAAAAGAAATAGAACAGTAAAATTATTGGAGAAACCTATTGATATTAGGTATAACCTTAGTAAACTTATAATCAAGTTGACCAAATATAAGTTTTTATAACTGCAATATCTTTTAAGTATAGAGGTTTAAAAACAAATGAGTATTTAGAGAGTTGACGTCTTGTAAAACAAATAAACCTTCATAGCATCAGTGAATTTAACAGCTACAAATAATGCCACTCAGACTAAGTTCCTTTTCTTTGACAAGTAGAGTGTAATTCAATATCTGTCTATAGATCGGAAAAATAATATGCCAGAATCAAGGGAAAAATTGGTTTTACCCAACCTTCTCTTCTATGTATCTGCGAAACAAATACTTTCTTCCGTTTTGCCTATTGATCTATGCTACCTGACTTCTGTAAAGGAAGAATTATTAAATTTTTTAAATTCACAAATGTAAATGTTTCTGTTGTTATGTTGAAGGGGAAACAAGTTTATTGATTGATAATACGTAATTACCAACAGGTGTATGCTGTTGCTTATCTATGCTAACACACTTTGTACGACGTTTTTGTTTCATGTTTTTCGTAAATGGGATGTGATGTTTTATGGTCTGGACACGTTAACACGCTGTTATTCCATGGGGAAAATATTGTTTTTCCAACGTACGCCTGCACTTTTGAGTGTTTTGCCCTGGAGCCTGCCAAATGCTAATTTTAAAGCAATTTTTACCTTGAACTTGATGAAATCCTCTGTGGCTATCGGAATGCATGAAATTAAAGGCTCGTTTAAAACACACCGACGTTTGAACCTAGGTAGTGCAATTTGTAACCGTACGCAGTCTCGGTACATATCGAGGTTACGTATCAATAGTACTGGCACACCGGACTTTTAATTCACAGTTTGTCGGAAGGTACCCCAATTCTAAGGAGTTTGGAAGAACTATTGTCTATTATATACAGTTGATGTTACTTGTTATTGCCCATTAACGTACTCCACAGGTAGATATTTTGTAATACCTCCTCCATTTTATTATTATTTTTATTTTGGCTTATCTGACCTAAACTTCATTGTCGAGTGGAATTGGCCACCCAAAACCATTCTCTATTCCCTCATATATTCTCCGTTACTGTAAATTAAGCATCATTAAAATTTCAATGGTATCATCGTAGTCTCCATAATTCGTGGAATATACCATCCATCACATGCTATATGTCATCCATACCATTCAAAAGAATACAACATAAAACAAATTACTATATCGTCGCACATTTCCCTTTAGTTATAATTAACATTTCTAAATATTAACCAAAAACTCTTGCAGCTTATACTACATCTATCAATAGATTTCTGTCCTGGCGTCAATTTATCGATAGCTTTGCATAAAATCTGATATGGAAAAAGATACAAATATAAATAATTAAAATTAAATAGACTGCAACCTGAAAAAAATGAAAAATCAAGCGTCGAGTTGAGTAATTTAAGGTTATTCCTTAAATAAATTATTCGTTTATTTTCAGAAAGATCATATAATCGCGGCTTTCTTTGGTCAGATCATGCGACAAGTTTGACATTAAAAATGTTATTCAGGTGTAATTGGTCGTGAAAGCGTAACAAACAGACAGGCATCTCTTCTCATTTAATATATTAAGGATTTATTATTTGTTGGGAAAACGCGGTGGTAAAAAATGACAGGTGATAAAGGAACTGCAGTGATTTTACCCACTAAATAGCTGAATTCTTGCGAACCAATGAAACATTGCTAAACGATATTTGAAAAAAAAAAATAAACAGAAAATAATGGCAGTAATTACACCGTTGCCTAGCAACCTTACTGCATCAACCCAGTATCATTAACTTGATTTATATTTTAAATGTTCAGGTGTCAATCCTTTATTAACTTTGAAAATTAATAAAAAAATGAAGTAAAATGTCACATATATAAAATTGATATCATTAGAAAGGTAAAATTTTGGAATCCTGGGATAATTTGTTCCTACTCAAAGTGAAAAACTGCTCTGGTTATTTTTTAAGTAACTGACTGTTTAATTAACTTTGGGCTTTAAAAAAGTTGACAAAAATCTTCCCTTGTCTTACCTAATAAGTGTGTTAAGTTTGGTTAAAATCAGTGCAGTGGTTGAGGAGATGTGGAACATAGATAGATACAAACATATATGTTAAACATACATAATGTCGACTTTATTTATATTAAGATGGAAAGAACGTGAATGAATATAGTAAAATAAACCATTTATGGTCTTCTAGTCTATGTTCAGTATATTTGTATTAATTTTAAAAAATAATGAAATTTGGCAATATTTCTAAAATTTACTTTTGCAATCAACGCTGCTTTAAGAATTGCGAGTTAAAATCCGTGTATTTTCGCTGGTCCATAACTTATTCATATAAGAGTATGCCAGGCAGACAGAATATATTCACAATTATGTAAAGGAAAGTTCGTTTGATGATGGATGTAGTAAAGTGTTTGAAATAATTCCCACCCACTGACTTGGGTTTAAATATTTCCAGTGTTTCATTTGTCACTTAGGTATATAGTAGTACACAACGTGGTGTAAGAAATAAGTGTGATCTAGCAGGCTTATGAGCGACTTAACTATGCTATTACGGGTTGCTCTTCTGAAAACGAGACATTTTGATATTCCAGTTGTTCCGGCTGGTGGGACAGGCTACAAAAAAACAGGACTGTTCCGTTCAAAACAGGACGTATGGTCATATTATCACGAGCTTGGGACCCTATTTAACGAAGTCGCTAAACCTGAAAAAAAAGTTCGTTGTACCCGTTAAATAGAGACGATTCAATCTTTAAATACTTTAAACTACACAAACAGATTTTAAATTCATAAACACTAAATACATAAAAAGTAATTAATCACACCTTTATTTTGTAAATTAATATCTATTTGTTTCATATATATTTTACCCATCAAAAAAATCTGCAAGGAAAAAACAAAAAATAAAACAAAAGATTGTCCGGGAATACATTGTATTTTCAATATAAAAAAATAATTTTATATTGTCTAATGAGTTCTAACATTTCATCATAAAAAAGTGGAAGGTTTGTTGATTTCATCCATTCATTATCTGTATCATTTCCATTTTCATCATTCGTCTTCTATCGCAATTTATTGCTCTATTGTTTTTTTCACACTGTCTACTTCAAAACTGCCTCATCCACATCTTCAGACACATGCTTTTTTAAACGTTTTGAACAAGAATTGATGAATCATAATTTTGTGTATCTTATTACGATTTTTTTTATTGTATTAATAAGTTGTTTGAGGAATACCAAATTTTAAAGCAATATACTTTTTTTTTCACGCCTTTATCCAATTCCATGAAAAATTAAATCTTTTTTTTCTCTTTTGATGCTCAAGCACTTTGGTTTTGACATTCTCCAGCTTTAGTATCATTGCTGATCACCATAAAATGTGCTAAAAGAAAGAATGTTTTGATATGTTTAGAAATATTTTGAAATGTAGGAAAAAAAAGATCACAAGAAAAGTTCGTTAATGAATGCACTTCTGCTCTTGAGGTTATTTCACGAAGAATCTGCAAATGTTCTTTGCTCCAAGAAAAAGTTCGCAAAACTAGAGGAAATTCTCAAAATAGAGAGGTTCGTTAAATAGAGGTCCGATCTGTACATGTAATAAATAAAATAAATACTTTGTGTACTTTCGCAAGAATATTCTTTCTAAAAAATACAAAACACACAAATGCATGGAAGTGAATATTCACAATATATCGAGAATAAAACAAAACAATGAAAACTATGGTAACTTTGTAATTGTTAAGAATTTAATGGAGCATGACTAACATTTTAAATCTCTACCAACAAACAGAAAAAGGTTGATTAAGGTTAATTCTCAACCGATAAATTCTCGTAATCTAAAGAGAGTCGGAATTTAAAAAAAATGTCAGAGAATCAGAGATAATTTTTCACCGGCGCCATTGCTTTATTTTATCGGGATGTGAAAGTATAAAACATGAGAAAGTTATATTAAAAAAATAAAACGTCGAATTGAAAAATTATTTATTTATATATTTTTTCCACACCAAGATAAGAATTTTTAAATGGTGCATGTGACGTTTGAATTTAATAAAGCAAGCAACCAGAAGTTTCCGGATTTTGCTTCGAGAAAGTCTGGACTTTAGAGAGTTCATCTGGGACGAAAAAATGTATTGCCTGATATTACAAGGTTCTAAATTCCATTTCTTATTGCTTTAAGTAAATAGTTCATATTTTTTAAATCAATTTTATACCTTTAAAGAAATTAGCCCCTGCAGAATTCTTGCATGAATTTTCACTATGCAAAGAATGTAATCATCCTGTTGAGATAATACTACCATATCATAATTCATTATAATATTCTATTCGTGCTATCATTAGTGCCAATGATAAGTGTCCAAATATACCTATCATTCATTAATGTAATGGATTGACCCTCCTCATCCCGAATATCTAGAGGGTCTCTAGTTAGGTTGAAATTCAGTCATCATCTGAAGTTTGTCTACTCACTTTATTTTGTAGGACATATTTGATTTATTCGAAAAGAAAAATCATAACTATGGCAATGAGAAATATTAGAAAAAATTAGTCAGATTATATTAATAAAATATGATTTCCAATAAAAAAAAAAATCCAATCAAACAAAGAGCATAACATTTTAGTAAATATCCCGTAAAAGTTTAAGAAACTAAATCAATGGAAGTATGTGTTTTAATACCCCCAAAACAAAAAAAAGAACGCTTATCATTTGTGCTACTTATTAGTGAGAAAAGGTGACATTTAAACTGGGAATTTTCTTTAATCTGAAAAGCAATCTGTAGGGATTGGTGAGAAGAAGGTGAGATTACTTACCGGGTTGCATTTTATCGGAAGAAAAACTTGATTTTAAAATTAGAGAATGTTAGAGCTAAGAAGAAGACGACCAATTTTTTGAATTAAAGAGGGATTTTTCGTAATTAATAACGAATATTTCTGAACTTTTCTAACATCTGATAGAACATGAAAAAACGCATATTCATATCAAATGTTAAAAAAATGCAGAAATATTCGTTAGTGAAGCCAGGAAAATTCATTTTGTCTTCAATTTCAAAAATTGAGATAGGTGGAAAGTTGTTTGTTGCTGACGATTTACATTATAAATAAAAGGCAGAATATTTCTACAACTTTCTGTTTATTTTTCTACATTGGCTAAAAAAAAGAAAGCATTTTTTTTGTACATGTCAATGAAGGAATGAAGTTTGACCCTATATTCATATCGTATAACCATTTTGTTAAGTATTATTATTCTTATAATATCAGATAACACTAGTAAAATTTAATTATTCTGAATTTTTTTAAAGTCCAGCTTTTGAAATTAGTGAACAACGCTCAGAGATAATTTAAATAATTTCGTTATAATATCCTTCTTACAAACCATATATATGTTACTTTATTTAATTTAGGCTCATAACGCTGAATTGTAATTTCTTTAATAGATATATTACAACATTTAATAAATTATCATAATAGATAGATACTACAACGAATAATATTCACACAGTCTTCTTTGTTTTCTACTTTTGGAAGTTTGCAAAAGCGATATTGAAATTTAACTTTGTTTCAAAAAAAAAATTATGTTAATTTTTTTATTGTTGTACCTTTTGATTTTGATTCTAATCTAATCACTGCTATGAGATTGATAATTTGAATAATCTGAGAGAGAGAGAAAAATAACGTCTATGGTGGCGCTATTGACTGGTATTTTTTCCCTCTATTAGAGAAAATAATAACATTTTGATGGTTTTATGTTAAATTACTCCCACAATTTCAGTTAGTTTTCTAACATTATCTCAAAATCGCAATTCTAATAGATTTGTTCCTCATTATCATTATTATTACTGAGGTAAAATTAAAGGTTTCTCTTATCATTTTCACACTAATGTAGTATTTATATAATCTTAACATCTCAAAACAATACAAAAGTGATAAGAATCTTTTATTTTTGCATTTTTACCAACAGCCTTTAACATACAATTTCGGGTTTGATTTAGCCTAGTACTCTTAGATCTTAACGGAAAAATATCAACACAAGACAAATTTTATTTCTGAAAGTAATTCGAATCATGATTATAATATCTGAAATGTCCCTTTCTATTTATAGGAACCTTTGTTAAACCTGATTTTTTTATGTCTTGTTAAGCTTGACATTTAAAAATATTATTACTGAAATACTGATGAATCATCATCAACATTACAGGAATAAAATTGTTGAATTATTTGTTATTTGTTGTTGTTTCTTTTGGAAGTCTTTCTGATTGAATACCTCGGTATGATTTTATAAAAAAAAAAAAAGTTTCACCTCGTTAGTGTGCATTAACAAAAAAAGTTAATACTGTTATAAAAGACACAATAAAGACTGAAAATCAATTTTAAAGATTTGTTATAATATCTAGCGAGACAGGGAGAAACTCGATAAGAATCAGGCCACTCTTAGTGTCGTCAACCTTGTGTGGTGTCACGGAGAAAGTGACAGTACCACAACCAGCAAGGTCAAGTTCACTGAAGTAGTTGAGAAAAAGGAACATTGTTGAAATGACGTAACCAGTTACCAAAAGAACTCCATTTTCTATTGTAGGCCCATTCAATGCACACATTGCTATATTTGATCAATCTTAATTGCTACTATTATAAAGTAACTATATGGTTAAAATTAGGTTAAAAATCTTGTTATGAATCATTTAAGGTATAATTTATTATCAGGACAGAAATTCATACATTTTTTTACAAATGATTTAAGGTATAATTTATTATCAACAGTAATTCATACATCATTAAAGAAATAATGAAGAGATATTTAAAGGGTAAAATTTAATATCTCAGTTTTCTTTAAAAATCTGCCAAGGTTCCATTTTTTGTCGAATATAGTGAATGAAGAATTTTAAAAAATTGTCATAATCGTTTTACATCTAGTTTTTAAAAATTATTACGTTCTGAGTAGGCTCTTCTTGGGTTAAGAAATCATGTATACGTTTCTTTCTTTAAGATAAAATTATAATTGAAATTACAAACCTCAACTTTAATAATTTCGAATATTTTAAGACAATAAATATTATATATAAAATCTAGAATGCATTTTCTTACAGATTAGTCAGTTTCTAAGGAATATAACTTTGTATAAAGGGTGATTTCTAAACATTTTCCCATCTGTTTGTTTTATAATTTTATGTTGTTTAAAACAAGGTTTCATTTAGATTAAATTTTGAGTTGAAATGTAATTCAAGTTTCCATCATTGCGTCCTTGATAAGATAATAACCTTTATCCACAGAGAGAGAAAATAAATTAAAAAAGTAAATGTGATAAAAAAAAATCCATGAGGGGTATTGAAGTTTATTTAAATAATAAAAAACTTGGAAAGTTTCAAAAATTAAAAGTGTTTTATTTTTATAATGATTTTAAAATTGTTAAATAAAAGTTTAAAAAAATAAATCACATTTTTTGGTAGAACGGTTGTGCAATGATGAAGAGGTTATTTTTTTGTTACGTTCAAGAACGGTGATATAGCACTGATACTTCACTATGGACAATCATTGAAAGGGTCAATGCTATAACACCTGTGTTTCATGTGTTACAATGCTTAAATGTGTAAATTTGACCAGAGTCATTTTGTTAACTTTAAATTTTCAAATAAACGCGAAACAATTCTTTCATCATCGACCATCACTTGTTGCATTTGATCTTGAACACTGAACGATAAACTGCAAAAAACACAGTGATGTTTTTTTATAAGGATATTGTGAATTGACTAACAGTTACGTAACTTCCGAACAACTGAAGAGAGCCCTTTTTTCCCTTGATACTGCCTGAGAAATAGAATAACTGTAAATACAATGGATGCGGATAAGAATGGGAAATATAAATAGAAAGTTTCTAGCTTGGGGATGATGAAAGGCCAACTGTCACTTTATAAACTGCCCTTTGCTCTTGGGTGCGGGGATTCTTTGCTTTCTTCCTTAGTAAATCTACAGTTTCGACTCTCCCTTAAATTGCTTAGGTAATCCAGCTGCTAGTACCTTTTATTTATTCTAGTTTTTTTTTAGAGAAGAACAAATAAAAAAATTTGCTATTCTGCATATCTTGAATTAAATATTTTCACGCTTATCAGAATAGATTTATACCCGAAATTCCCAATTCTTTATTGAATCAGCAATTTTTTATGCGATGAATAAAAGATTGTTTAGTACGCAGTACAGCCTGGTCCACATCTCTGGGAACAATTAGTTTAGATGACCGATCGTCCTGGCCGGGACATAGTCCTGAATTCTGTAGTTTGTCCTGGAATTTCCAGAACTAATTAAATATCTGAATTTTGTTATAAACAGCCTCTCATATTAAAAAAAAATAATTAGATTTCAATTTCTTAAAACAGTGAAGGAATGTAATTACTGAATAAAAAAAGTAAGGACCCTCCCGTGCAACTTTGCCATATAGTATAATTAATACACCACACTTCGTGCGCGAAGAATTTGAATTATTCTTTTAATTCAATGAATGTAAATGTTTGCTTGCATTTTGAAGGGGGAAAGTGCAAAAGTTCTGACAATACTTGAATTGGATCATTGATATATAAAAAATTACATGTATGCTGATAGTTATGTAAATTGTTTATCTATTCTGTTTATACTTTTGTATACCACATTATTTTGCACGGATGTAGAGGTTGTGGGTTGGACATACGTGAACACGTCATGCAAGTTGCCCATGAAAATATATTTTCCAAATGTACATCTGGCAGCACTTTCAGTATTCATTCTGAGTCTGGCAAATGACATTTTTAAAGGGATTGTTGCCTTCTGAACTGAGATGGGATAAATCCTTCGGCATTATCGGAAGGCGTGGAATTAAATGGTTCTCTCTTTCCTATATCAGTTATAACAGTAGCTTCATGACACCTTGGTGTATCATGACCGTGCTAGCCAGGCAGTCCGGTATATTTGAGGTTGTATATTAGTAGTACTGGCACGTCTGCATTCAATCTTGCTTAATGTAGAAGGTGCCCTGACACGATGCTGAAGAGTTTCATACAGTATAATATTGTTCTCTTGTTAATGCTCTTACTACTGTATCTACAGATGATATCTAAATACCTCATTGTGAAAGTTAAACAAAAAATATCGAGAGAATAATTCACTAACGTCATTGGATCACTCAAACGCATTGTAAAGTTGCAAATGTTACTAGGACAACAGGGAAATCAGAAGTGAAGTCTCCTTTATTGTTGTTTTGTCAAAGAAAAAGTAAATATTTTCTTATATTATCTTAATTGCAAAAGAAGTGCTAAACAGTAATTTTAATTTGAATTTATTTCTCTATAAGAATAAAAAGACTTGTTAGAACATGTTACAAAAGATTTTAAACCTAATAAATAAATCAGAGAAAACTTTCATCGTAATGTAATTAATAGCATTAAGTAAGATCATTTTCTGGTCTTTAAATAGCGTAAAAATAATTGTCTAATAAAGATTTCAGTTATTGGCAAAACGTCTAAGCAATAGGCTTAAAAGCGGCTAATGTCTGTTATTTAATTAAATATCTTATATCGGACTATTTGTTCCAGTTACAAGGGAAAAAGATTACGTGATAGTTGATTTTAAAAAATAATTTATTTCACATGTTTTCGCATTCTGAAGGAACACGTGACAAAGGATTGAAAATAAAAATTTACCGCGAATTGCGGAGTCAATGGCTTTCTTTGTTAACTATTTTAATCTGTAAATAAAATAATTAATTTAACGTGATTAATTTTAGCCTATGTCCGTTCTGTGGGTTTCTAAGCTACAACTCTGCCAATTTTCACCAAAATTTGCTCTTGTGGTTTGTCGTGAAAGTTAACAAACAGACAGACAGACACACTGCATTTATTATATTATTATATTGTTACCTGCGACTTCAAAGTGCGAAGAATTTGAATTATTCTTTTTTTTTTAATCGTCGTTTTTTTTTTTTTTGAATTTTGAAAGGGGAAAGGAAAAGTTCTGATGAAATCGATAATACTTAATTGGATCGACTGACAGGAGTAAATGTGCTGCTGATATAAATATGTAAATTGTTTTTTAACTATGATGATATACTTTTGTATAAATGCATGTTATTTGCATCGGATGTAGAGGTTGTGTGGGTTGTACGCACGTGAACAGGCCTACATATAGTTGCCCATGGGAAAAAATATATTTTCCAAATGGACGCCCGCTAATCACTGTGTGTCATTGCGCAGTCTCGGTGGTATAATGAGGTTACGTATTAGTAGTACTGCATACCGACTATCATTCTAGGTTTGTCGGAAGTACTTCGACAATCTGGGCAAGATCTTGAAATACCGAGTTCTACAGAATATGATGCCCTTGTTAATGCCCATTACCGCATCTACAGAAGAATATTCTTGTAATATTCACTGTGAAAATTAAACAAAAACATCGAGAGGAATAATTCACTAACGCTTGATCACTTCCGTGTAAACTGCATTAATTAAAAGCTGTAAATGCTACCAATACAACAGGAAACTGAAGTGTAAAATCTCCTTGTTATTTATGGTCAAAGAAAGCACATTTTCTCTTATATTAATTCTTAATACTGGCAAAAGCCTGCGCGCGAATTCAATAGTAATTTGGTTTGAATTTATTTCTATAAGAATGAAAAGTATTGTTAGAAACATGTTAAAAAATATTTTAAACCTTATAGTAATCGAGAAAACATTTCATCGTAATGGAATTAATAGCATTAAAAGATCAGCTTTGGTCTTTAAAATGGCATAATTATAATTGTTGTCTAATAAAGATTTCAGAAGTTATTGGTAAAAACGTCTAAGCATTAGGCTTAAAAGTGGGTAAATGCCCGTTATTTAATTCAACATTCAAGAACTAATTAACTCTTGAAAGTTGAAAATAACACCTTTGACCTAAAAATATGCTCTAGAATGCTCGTGTGTAAATTTCTGTCGTCCACCGTTTAGAGGAGTTCTTGTGACCGACTGATCGATTGACAGACAGACAGACAGATACATGTAAATTCTGGCCTTATTTTATGGTTCTTATAAATATAAGCAAAATTTTCAGAAATAAAGGTAAATTAGTCTCAAATCCAGCCTCCTAGTAGTGGAGTAGCTATAAATTTCAGTTATTTCAAAATCGTCTGCACTGCAAATTCTAAAAAAATTAATAAAAAAATTGAAATGAAAATGTCACAGAAATAAAATTGATATCATTAGAAAGGTAAAATTTTTTATCTTTTAATATTGTATAAATATAATTTAATGGACAATTTGTTCCGAAGTTACAGCGTGTATAAAATGATTACGTGATAGTTGATTTAAAAAATAATTTATTTTTGCTATGTTTTCGCATTCCTGGAAGGGATCACGTGACAGCTGATTGAAAATAAAAATCTTCATCGCGAATCGCGGAGTCAATGGTTTCTTTTGTTAACTATTTTTTAATCTGTAATCAAAAATAATTAATTTAACGTGATTTCACCCAGTCGTCCATTGTTCTCGGGTCTGCTGGCAACTCGTCAATTTTCATCCAAATCGGTTATGTGGTTTGGTCGTGAAAGCTTAACAAACAGACAGATGGTGAAAAAAGACAGACAGACAGACATTGTGACACACACTTTCGCATTTATTATACATAAGGATTAAGTGATAAACTAGCTGTCCTGGATTAAAACCTGGGTAGTTCCTGCCTCCGTCTCTTTGTCTGTCCTAGAAAAAAAAAAGCATCCGTATAGAAAAAATTGACCCACATTTTAAACTAAAATGTCTTGGATACTTTAATTTGACACTTTAAGTAAGTAACTTGAAAGAAAAAAAAATGATGAACTAGATTTGATTCCTTGTAGTTTTTGTACCCTCCTTCTAAATTTTACCATGTATAAAATTGTTCTTTTCTTCATGTTCTGAATGAAAATGAACATTCATTTTCATTCAGAAAATCATCTTAGTACATATAACCAATAGATGAATCAATCTGAAGAAAAAGCAAAAAATATTTTTATTTTTGCTTCTTTTGTCCTCTTCCCTGCGTTTTTTTTTGTACTTTTGTTCCTTAATAATTTTTCTGCTGTTTCCAATTTTAAAAATTTATCTACTTATTTAATATGCCTTCGGCGACCACTCAGCTGGTCCACCTGTTTAAATTTTAGTTTTATATTTTATATTAATTATAGCATTGTTCATCGTACTTCAGCTGCGATAATCCTGGGAAAAAAAATGGAAAAAAAACTGAATATTTTATTGTATTTGACAGATAGTAAATATTTATGACGTAAATTTTAAAATGCCAGTTATACAATTCTGTATGATGCATCGCAGATAAATGAAACTTACAAACTATATCAATAACTTTCACTCAATTCATCTATCATCTCATCGAATGATTAATCGCTGAATATGGTCGCGAAAGCTGAACATGCTGGACGCTGTGTGAACCAGTGATACAAAAAGCGAGGCGGCAAAAAAATTCATAGACATCTTGTGACCCGGACGGAGTTAGACAATAAAATTTAAACATTAGTTAGTTCTTTCCTGAACACTATTGCCTTGTAATTCTAGTTTGTGGCTGTAATTTCTAGTTTCTTATAAATTTGATGAGTTATCACTTGAGGAAATGCAAGTTTGACGGCAGTACTTTTTACTCTTAAGCCTAAACCTAAATTTTAATAAAATTATCTAAATGCAGTATACAGAAATTTGAAAGCGTTTCCAAGCCAAATAATTTTGGGTGGAAAGAAGAGATTAAATGTTTGGAAGAAAGGACTCAAATCATTTGGGGCCTACCCTCACACATAATAAGAACAAACAAACCTGATATCAAATATCTGTTGCCAATATTTATAAAAAATATTACTTGATAGGTGAGATAAAATTACTTGTGAAACAAAGAACACTATAATGAAAATTCTGCTTTGAGCACTCCAAGAAAAACAATTTATACTCATCACACGTAACAATTGCAAAAAAGCGCGTGAATAAAAAACATTTGCTGAAATACGAGATGTTTTGAATTTTATTTACAACAATAAAAACATTGTTACAATTCATGTTTTAAAACATTTGAGACATTGAAAATTGAACAAAATGCATGGAAATAAGTTCATGTCATTCAAAATGCTTAATTTTTTTTATCTTAAGATGATGTAAAGTGGTTTTATTATGATTATAGGGATCCGAAGTTATTCCGGAAAACGTTAGAATTTTAAAAGTACCTAAATAATTTTAAGTCTCAATTAAAATTTCTGAAAATCTTCTTACTGAGCACCTACTCCCCAAGCAGCTGCAACCTCCTGCCAAATTTCAAGTGTCTAGTCCTGTGGTTTGAGATTTTGCAGTGATGAGCAGTGAGTGAATGAGTCATGGTAGCTGTCTTTATACAGAGTGTCCACTTATCGTGGTCCAATAGCTACTTTCAAACCATTGATTTAGATACGTAGTTCCAATTGAAAAATACTTTAATGAAGAGAAGAAATAGAATTTATGTTTTTTGTATCAATAAATATATTTCTGAAAAGTTATGAATTTTAATTCTTTATATGGTCCCCGGTCCCATCAGTCATATTTAGTAAAATATCTTCAAAACAGATTGTTTTTAAAAATTCCAATCTTCTTACGCTTGAAAACTGACTGAGTTAATGATCTTTGAATAGCTGACTCTAGACCACTGTACACCATTTGGGAAGCCGTCTCGAAAACGATCCACCAAATCAATGTAAACACTTGTTTCGACGAGGTCGTTGATTGGTTTAAAATTATGAAATTTTACAACCTGGTCGTTTTAATGTAGAAGAGTGGAACTCTTTCGTTTAAAATGTTAGTGTGAAGAATATTTCTTACTAAATATGATAGGACCGGGGGGGACCGTATAAAAATTGTGGAATTCGTAACCCTTTTAGAAATATATTTAGACTCTAAAAAATTCCTTTCTTCTCTTCATTTAAAGCATTTTGCATTTGAACTATATATATCTCTCTCTAATGGTTTAGAAATTAGCTATTGACCATTATCGATAAGGGACACCTTGTATATGGTGTGTCCGGTTGAGTCTCATTGTCACCCCAATAATTTGAACGGCGTGAGCTATAGTCATAAAAGTGGGGTCTAGGTATGCAAGCTGCTGCGCTACAAAAGGGAGAAGCGCCATCTGGCGGTAAAAGTCGGAGTTAGCGTTCTTATTCAAACGGCACGAAATATGAAAAAAAGTCAATTACAAAGTTGTTCAGCATCATCGATTTGTTATAAAAAAACATCTTGCGCACAAAAATGATACAAATGAAAAGCACAAATGCACATTTTTTTTTTTTTTATCGCGTTGAACAAACTGCACTTGCCAGAAAAATGAGGCTCAATTCATCTGTCATGCTCAAAATGGTGTCCTTCAGCAACAATACACGTCTGGACACTGGACTTCCGCACATTGCACGTACCAACATGGCAGGTGACACGCTGGCACAAGCATCCGTAATACGGTTTCTGGAAGTTCTGCAATGTTGTGGAGGGGTTTCATACATCCGCTTTGATGCATCCTACCAGAAAGTCCAATGGGTTTCAAATCATGGACTGTGGAGGCCATTCTGCACAACCACCATGTCTGATGACTTGTTGGAATGTGGCTCCGAATGTACTGTTGGAGCCTCTGATACCTTGTGCGAAGGCGTCGTGTTGGAACCGTACATTCCGGAGGTCACTCAACAACGGCAACCTCTAGAAAATCGATATTACGTTCCTTCCTTTTCGTTTCGCGTTGTCGTTTTACAATTTTGGAATTTTCGAATCAAACAAATATGCATTTAACGCCTTCTATTTTTAGTATCACTGCAATGGAAGGTACCTTCTTTACCAAATCGTTGATGCTGAACAACTTTGTAAGTGACTTTCCCTCCCGTATATATCGTGTACCGTTTTGAGATAAGAACGCTAACTCGGAATTTGCTCAGGTGGTTGTATGGTTTTCTTGGTGTAGCGGCGGCAAACTTTACTATACCTAGACCCCACTGCTTTATGACTCATAGCTCTCTGCTGCTTAGAAATTATTAAATGACCTTAGTGGGCACACTGTATAAAGATATATCATTATTTAAATTTGTCCCATATCTTCCTCTCCTTTTCTAGATAGAGTCCTGATTGTACGGATGAAAGCTCAGAAAAATCTGGATTATTTTGATTCAGTAGAACAGCATCACTCAGAATCTCATAGCACGAGTACCCTCAGATGAACTTTGTGCCTCGAGTTCAACACACACACACCAACTGCAGAAAAATCAGTAAGTGTTTTTAGCTTTCAACAAAATTAGCACGTTGGCTTCTAAATAGTAAGATTTCATCAATTCTCTTTCCTCTCATTCAACAGATCCTGTGTTGAGAGCACTCTTGCAGGTCAAACCTCTTCCATACAGGTGTGGTAAAACTACCTCACACTTTCAATGCGTTTGATCTGCTTAGTGTTGTGTTTATTCTTTTGTGATAGATTAGATTTAATAGTAATCCATGATTTTGTGTTGGCATATGCATAAAGAATTTGTAAAAAGTTAAATAGATAATCGCTTAGAGTCCAGGAAAAGAATTAACCCATTTTATAATTCTCTATGGGGATGGGGTAATTTCGGCTATTGAATAACCTTCAGGAAATGGATTAAGACCCCATTTTAAAGTAGTCACACATCTCACATATTAAAGGGGATTAGTAAGTTTATGGAAAATCTGCATGGGTAATAAGACTGAATTACTGACCTCGATTTTCCCCATTTAGCCTCCAAAGGCCGCGGTGGCCAAGTGGTAAGTTTTCGCCTTCAAATGGAGGGTTCCATATTAAAAATATACTCATATTCCAGTGGAATCGGGAATGTCCTGATTCCACTGAAGAACCTGTGTATGTGTGTCTACTGCATGTTAATCACGCTTAGGGAGCCCAGTCCCTTGGTGGTGAAAACTTTGGAGAGGGGCTAAAGCTCAGGTGTCGTTCCTTTCTCTACTCTGACCATGGTCTGAAATTACGACTAACGTAAAATAGCCTTGTAAGTACAAAACGGGAAAAGTTAATGTAACAAACTGAAACTAAACTTCTCTCCAGAGTCTCTAAAATTAACAATCAAAGAAAATTGCTCTTGATGATGATAAATGTCCAATTAAACCGTTTCAACTTATTAATTATAGAAATTGCTTATCAATTTCATGTTAAGTCTTCATTCCGATATCTTTTGTAGTAGTGAAATAATAGAATGTCATACAGCTTTCTATTACGATATCCTTAGATGTCTAGATTTACTTATGTAAATTAAGATTTTCTATAAATGCCTTTTGGTAATGTTGACAGCAGAACGAAGCTTGTGGTTTTTTTTTTCTTTAAAGAAGAAGGTTAAGAAATAAAAAATTTTTACTGAGTTAAAGAGTTTCTTTACAGGGGGGTTTACTTTTAGTGCTAAGATTATAAATACAGAGTCAAGTAACCTTCCTGGATCATTTCCATTATTTTTCATCTAGTTACTTTTGAACTTGCAAATATTCATCAATTTGTGGTACAAAGCTAAAAAATATGCCAATTTTTTCTGTAATTAGTGAAAACTGTAATATATTCTATATAGAAAATGAAATAAATAATCATATATATATATATTCTGTAATACATGGCCAGTGGTCACTGTCAGTCTAGAAACAAGTAGTGCTGCAAAGTTCTATAGACCTAAGTTGGAAGTACATGAAGTTGATTATTTTGGTATAATGATGACATACTCAAAGGATAGTTTCAGCCTAAGTATGCAAGTGGGGAATTTTTTTTTCATGGTTTCTTTGTCTATAAATTAAAATTTCAACAAAACCTTTGGTGGCAAACCCTGATCTGTAATCAGTAACCCGAAAAAAATCATAAAGAAGCAATAAATTGCTAACCTCCAGAATTACCCAACTACTGAGAAAAAAAGCGTAAAAAAAGCCAAATGAGTCGTACACCGTGAGTCAGAAAAATAAGGGAATTATCTGCACTCTTTAATTTTAATCACCACTTTGATAAAAAAAATGGTAATCAGAATAAATATATAATTGCACGCGAAAAAAATTATTCCACTAGAATTAAATTTATTCATTCAGCATGAAAAAAAATATTTGAACTTTGAACAAATATGATGCACTGAAGAAAAATATTAATACTTGCATTAATTACCTACATAAAACGGATGTTTCCACGTTGGACAGCATAAACAAATCTGCTTGCAGTCGCGTGCAACATTGCAATATTTGAGTGTGTTGCCAATAGGGGAATCATCCTTGTTTATATGGGGATTTACTACCTTAGAAGGGATAAGTCCTCGAATAAGCTAAAACCAGTAATTTTATCCTCCAAATTAGCAACACTGGTTAATTTATAACATAGCTGTGCGCCGTACGTTGCCGCGACTTGTGCGTGTGCAGCGTACATCGTTTCTTCTCTACAGGGATGTAGTGGAGCTGGAACGCCGTTCTGGCACCGCTTTTTTACTTTCTCGTATACAAAGAGAAAGTATTGTAATCGTCAAAAAATGCGAACTCGAGATTTTGGCGAATCTCCACGTTTTAGACCTCCCTGAGTCCGAAAAACACAATTTTGGAATTATGTCGGTCTGTGAACACGATAACACGAAAACTATTAGAGCTACGGGGATGACATTTGGTATGTGGTCTTTAAACATAATTTGTAGGTTTCTATCAACTTTTGGACAAAATCCGTCAACGGGAAGTCTGTATGTTCGAGGTCATGCGAACGCTATAACTGAAAAACTTGAAAAAGCCAGAGGATAAAATTTGGTACACAGTTTTATCGTCATGAATGTAGGTCCGTATAAAATTTTGGGCTAAATCCGTCAACGGGCTGATTGTCTGTCGGTCTGTATAATAGCATACTTGTTCAACTCCATGCGCATGCGTAAATGCCTGTGGAAAGAGGGATACTCCGAAAACTTGGCAGTTTGCCAAAAACCAATTTCTGGAGGCGAGATTTTGTAAGGAAGCAAACATTTAGGGCGTCTCGTTTTACTTGCGTATTGGAAGCAATCTGTGCGCATGCGCAAGCTATTCTGTTTTCTTCTCCGCACGCGAAACTTGCATTGCTCGAGTTTGATAAAAAAATTAATATTGCGAAGTTTTAATACATACGTATCTTTTTGAATATGATTCTTCACCTCAATGTTTTACTATCACTATAATCAACAATGAAAAAACTTCTGATAGTCATTGTGCATTCTGGGTTACAGTTGGTTCGAACTCTTTATCAACGCAGGGGGAAGGGAAATGACAAATGTTTGAAAAGTATACGAGAAAGTTTAGGGGAGGCCACTCCCGCTGGTTTCAGAAGAAAATTGTGAAAATGTCCTTAAAACAGCGCGAATTTTGTCACCCAAGTTAGAGCGCCCTGGCACTGCTTATTTTGCGATTACATCACTGCTTCTATACCTCTTTTTTTGTATCTTTTCAAACTGAACTGAGGCCGCGGTGTCCTAGTGATAAGGTGTCGGCCGCTGAGCCGGAGGGCTCCGGGTTCGAAACCCGATTCCACTGAAGATCTGTCGTGTATTGAGCCTGTTGCACGTTAAATCATACTTAGGGAGACAGAACGCCGCCTTGTGCCCCTGTGTCTTGTAGCCATTCCAGCTATTTTACAGTTTGGGTGGACAACCTTAGGGAGACAAACGTTCTCCCGCTGGTGTGGTGCGGAAGTTTGGAGAGGGGGTTGCCAGCTCGGATGTCGTCTTCGTCATCTAACCGCGGTTCAAAATGAGGAGGTCCGTCCCAAAATAGCCCTCGTGATGCTTCAAAACGGACGTTAATATAATCAAACTGAACTTTACTATTTTTACCCTATTCATGTGATCATCTGATATATTTTGTGTCTTGGCGAGTGAGTTGATTTAAATTATAAAAAAATGTTGTAAATATTAATAAAATAAAACATTTGAGTATTTTTGCTTTAGAAGTCATAGAAAATATAAGCGATTTACTGGAATTTATCTCGAAGTATCATTCCGAGAGTGATGAGGAAATAAATGAAAAAAAAAAAACCACAATTGTAAAAAACGACCTGATTAAATCTAAGGAATACGAAACAGTAGAATTGGTAATAAACTATGTAAATAATTTGCGGTAAATAAAACGTGGAAGAAAATTACATCACACAATAGCTCAGCTGGATGCAAAATCACTTATCGCCGTATAGCTGGTGAATATAGAAAGAATTAATGTCCTGCGGGAATATAGTTCCATTCTGAAAGTTCTGCTGTTTCAATATACGAAGCACAGTAATCACGTGGATGGAAATAGAGGCCTGTCCATGGTGGCGAGAAATGGTGCGCCAGCCATATGAAGATGGTGTGAGAAAACTGAATGCAATAATAGCTGCATTCCAAAATCGTGGTTGGAAAAAAATTTCAAATCTGCTAATTAAAATGTTCTGAGAAACTTAGACAACAAGCATTTGAACCGCCAACTAACTATATCTATGAAAGATGTATTTAATTGGTGTAATTCCAGATGGAATGTTCCTGTCGAAGAATATACGCCGTTTGTGTCTAGTTTAATTAAGTTATATTAACGTCCCGTTTTGAAGCAATACAAGGACTACTTTTGGACGGACCTACTAGTTTTCAACCGCGGTCAGATAACGAGAACGATACCCGAGCTTGCACCCCCTCTCCAAACTTCCGCATCACACAAATGGAAGAACCATTTGATCGTGTGAAAGACTCATGCTATAAATAAATGAAACTGAGTGGAATCCGAAAATTTTATTGGCTGATGCCAGCAGTGTAATAATTAATGGCTTCAGAGCTGTTTTGGACTTCCCTCGCGACGATTGACGTGCTATTTCCATGTAGTAAAAAAAAAGATTGACGGCAAACTGCGTGGCATTAAAGACAAAGATGAAACAAGAAATGATATTGAATGTCTTCATTTATGCTCTGATAATAATACATTTAACTTAGTGTATTATTTTTAAAGAAATAGGAGGAAAAAGAATGATGTGAATATCGTAACATTCACAGAATACTTTAAATCGAATAGCTTACCAGAAATCGTTACTGATATATAGGAGCTCGGAATTATTTTCCTATCACCAATGATGGATTAGAAGCAACCAATGCGCTGATAAAAAAAAAAAAAAGGAACATGCATTTCGTGAGCGTCTCGCTGTTAGTCAGTTCCTTGAAATGTGTGAAAATGCGATTGTGAAAAATTTGTCAAATGAACGTGATCCAGTTAACCCGAATTACAAAACATTTTAAATGAAACTTCATCTAAAATGGTTTGCATGTCCCAACAAAGACTTGGACAAAACCAAATCAGTGGGAAAAATTAGAAACCGAAATTTTATTAGGAAGAAACGGAAACCAATCTGCATTTTATTTACTATCTTTACAGGTGAAACAGAATATAAATGCAGAAGTGAAGAAATTCATATGAAAGGTCATATCTCATATGGGCCTTTTTTGATGAATATAAAACTGAATACAAAAATTGTGTATGGAAAGTGATAATATCTGCCTCTGGCAGTAACGGTTCTGTTTCCACATACTCGTGTCCTGTTTATATTTGTAAACATAGCGCTTAGGCATGTTAATATTTATAGGGCAAGAGAAAGTGCCAAATGAGCTAAATGTTTACCTCTTGGGCAGAAATGTAAGAGAGGTCGGCCCATTAGAGCCACAAATGCTCTTTTAATACAATTAGTATTGTTTAGTAATGTATTATTTTATATAATATGTTTATTTACTTTGTGCTAAAAGTAACTTTTACTCGTGCTTTATACATTTTTAAACCTTTTTTTTCATTTTTTGTAATAAACTTTTTTATAATATCTATATTTTTTATTTCCTTTTTTGAGTTAGCAATCCGCCCAATTTAAAATCGTTGATACTATGTCTTAAAAATTGAGTTTGAGTGCAATGTATTCAATTTATAGTTCCATGTACAAAGTGAAAAATTTATAGTTCCGTGTACAAAGTGAAAAATTTATAGGGCAAAGTAATAAAATTTATAGTGCAAGGTATTTGAATTATAGCTCAAAGTATTCGAATTGTAGTGTAAAGTATTCGAAATATAGTTCCATGAATCAAGTGTAAAGTATAAAATTTATAGTGTAAAGTATTCGAATTATAGTGTAAAGTATTCGAATTATAGTGCAAAGTATTCGAATTATAGTTCCATGATCCAAGTGTAAAGTGTCAAATTTATAGTGCAAAGTATTCGAATTATAGTGCAAAGTATCCGAATTATAGTTCAATGTACCAAGTGCATACTATCTAACTTGAAGTGCAATTATATATTTCCCGAAAAAATGCAGCTCAAATTAATGCAATTTTAAGCAGAGAAAGGGTTGCTTTTCTCTCGCTTCGCGTTGATCATTGCGTTAATTTCGGATCCTGAGGAGGAGCAACACTTTTTGCAGCTCTGGTCTGTCTCTCTCTTAATTCTTAATTGATTTTTACGTCTTCCTTTTACATTTTTTATTACTTTTTTACCATTTTCGTTGATCACTGAATTCTCAAAGTGGAAAAGTAAGCCAATTAGAATAAAAACAAAAATGCAATCTTTTAAAATAATTTCAGGAGGACTGCAGCTCTTATGGACCAGCCGCCACTGTGCATAATAAATTATAACGTAAGCTGTTGACGATGAAATCAGGTCGGGGGATACCATCAGATGATTCGCGACAATTTAATTTTGGAATCCATCACGTATCTATCTTGCAGGAAGAAAAGTGTAAGGCTCAGTTAAATGTTAGATGGCAAGTACGGTAACTATTGTCACGTAAATTGATCGCAGTTTCAGTCTTGCAGAAGATTTCAAAGTTTAAATTATGTAACTTGATGGTTCCAATTTTCACAATACTTTCAAATCAAATATCTGTAAGGACTAGTTACCAGAATAAAGCAGAATAGTGGAGCTTAAGTTGGAGAACTTTAAAAAGAAATATCATATATTTTTCACGCGCTACATTAAAATGTATGTTTTAGCTAATTCATCCTGAAGGATAATTTAAATTGATACTGGGGAGATTAACAATTCATACACAGTTTTTTTTCAGTTTAAAAATGTACGCAGAAATAAAACGTATTGGCAAAATACTTTATATTATTTGAAGGAGAACATATGAACAAGTAGAAGAAACTGAGCTTTTGTATTTAATGGAGGCGTTTGAGATTTGTGCTGTGTATGCAGATGGAGCAAGGCCTCAAAGACTGACAGCCATTGGTTTTCGTGCTTCAAAGAAAAAGATTGAACCAACTTATTCAAGAATATCCACGTCAAATGACCAAAGGAATTTTTAAAGAAATTTGAAAATTGAAATAGATTTGAAAAAATTTCAAGGATCTTTTCTCAACCCAGTAGGGGAGAGTCGCAGAATTTGGAGTAGAATTTTTTTTGTAGTTTATATATCTGCAAAAAATGTTATTAACTATTTATGATATACGCTTTAAAGTAGGGAAAAAATAGTTTAAAAAATAGTGTCATCGGTCCAATTAAAGAAACCGGCTTCCTGAATTGGACCATTAATTTCTGTAAGCACAATTAAAGCAATTTTTTTTTTTTGATTTTCCGATTGCCTCCAGCACACAATGTAGGAACCCAAGTATGACATTTTATGCACTGTATTAAGTTCTCCTTCTTTCTTTGTTTCCTCATGTATGCAGTGGCGTAACAAGGGCGGGGCTAGTGCCCTGGGCGCAATTGCAAGGGGGCGCAAAATTAAGGAATCAATTGGTTTTATTTAATATAAAAGTAGGTTTTTTGAGGCTCTTATTCCTAAGATTCTTAAAAATTGAAATGATTCAACAAAGTGTGGGGAAATCTTAAGGATACAGTCATTTTTACAACCCGGAAACCCCAAGCTGCGACAAAATAACAAGTAATATTATATTTCAGAGATTTGCTGACCGAAACCCTCATCGCGAAATTAAAAGCTCGTTTAGAGCTCCCACCCGATAAGGGAGGATGGCCAGGGATGATTATCTCCGCAGGGTTCCTGATACTTTCTTCTGGCCTGAAGGTTCTTATGGTTTCTCACGGTATGCATGATAAACACTGAATGGACATCAGTTTCTTCGGAACCTGGTGATAAATGGTTAACAAGTGTCATTCCTATTTTCAATCAGCAAAGCGTGAAGAACGGGAAATATACGTCCAGTTTTTGTGCAGAGTAAGAGAACTCCAGCAACTTTAAAAGACTTATGTTCGCTATCTGTACATTGTTTTAGAGTTGAATATTTGCAAAATTTGTATGATGAAAATGCGATAGTATTTATAGAACGTAAATGCAATTGTTCAGCCGAACGCAAAAAAAAAACAAAAAAAAAATGAGAGAGAGAGAAAAGACCGCATAAAGTTTTGCAATTGCTGGTAAAAATTAACAGATCTTGCAGACCTTGCAAACAGATCTTAAATTGACTTTGAAAAAAAAATGCAATTAATTTTCTTTAAAATAGCAAGGATTTTCTAAAAGAATTTACATTTAAAATGCCAAAGAATT